>PVKU01007449.1:0-87263 GCA_004027475.1 Anoura caudifer
TTTATGATGGCCATTCTGACTGGTGTGAAGTGGTATCTCATTGTGGTTTTAATTTGCATCTCTCTGATAGCTAGCAATACTGAGCATCTTTTCATGTGTCTCTGGATCCTCTGTATGTCCTCCTTGGAGAAGTGTCTATTCAAGTTCTTTGCCCATTTTTTAATTGGGTTGCTTGTCTTCTTAGAGTGGAGTCATGTAAATTCTTTATATATTTTGGAGATTAAGCCCTTGTCTAAGGTATCATTGGCAAATATGTTTTCCCATACAGTTGGTTCTCTTTTTATTTTAATACTGTTTTCTTTAGCCATGCAGAAGCTTTTTATTTTGAAGAGATCTCATTTGTTTATTCTTTCCTTTATGTCCCTTGCTTTAGGGGACATATCAGTAAAAATGTTGCTGCGTGAAATATCTGAGATTTTCCTGCCTATGTTTCCTCTAGGAATTTAATGGTGTCACGGCTTATATTTAAATCTTTTATCCTCCTTGAATTTATTTTTGTGTATGGTGTAAGTTGGTGCTCGAGTTTCATTTTTTAGCACACAGCTGCCCAGCTCTCCCAGCACCACTTGTTGAAGAGGCTACTTTTACTCCATTTTATGTTGCTGCCCCCTTTGTCAAATATTAATTGACTGTAGAGACTTGAGTTTATTTCTGGGCTCTCCATTCTGTTCCACTGGTCCGTGTGCCTGTTTTTATGCCAATACCAGGCTGTTTTGATTACAGTGGCCTTGTAATACAGTTTGATATCAGGTATTGTGATCCCTCCTGCTTTGCTCTTCTTTCTCAAAATTGCTGCAGCTATTTGGGGTCATTTATGTTTCCATATGAATTTTTGAATTGTTTGTTCTATGTCTGTGAAATATACCATTGACACTTTAATAGCTATTGCATTGAATTTGTAAATTGCTTTGGGCAGTATGGACATTTTGATGATATTAATTCTTCTGATCCATGAACACAGTATATGCTTCCATTTGTTTGTGTCTTCCTTGATTTCTTTCTTCATTGTTGTGTAGTTTTCTGCACACAGGTCTTTTACCTCCTTGGTTAGGTTTATTCCTAGGTATTTTATTTTTCTTTTTGCTATATGGAATGGGATTTTTTTCTTGATTTCTGCTTCTACTGTTTCATTGTTGGTATACAAAAATGCCTTTGATTTCTGGATATTGACTTTGTATCTAGCTGTTCGGCCAAATTCATTTATTAGGTCAAGCAGCTTTTTGGCCGAGTCTATAGGATTTTCTATGTACACTATCCTGTCATCTGCGAACAATGATAGTTTTGTTTCTTCCTTTCTGATTTGGATGCCTTTTATTTCCTTTTCTTGTCTAATTGCCGTGGCTAAGACTTCCAATACTATATGAATAGAAGTGGTGAAATAGGAAGTGGACAAGCTTGTCTTGTTCCTGATCTTAGTGGAAAAGATTTTAGTTTTTGCCCGTTGAGTATGATGTTGGCTGTAGGTCTGTCACATATTGCCTTTATTATGTTGAGGAATGCTCCCTCTATTCCCACTTTGCTGAGTGTTTTTGTCATAAATGGATGCTGTACCTTATCAAATGCTTTTTCCACATCTATTGATATGACCATGTGATTTTTGTCTTTGCTTTTGTTTATATGATATATTACATTTACTGATTTGTGAATGTTGAACCATCCTTGCATCCCTGGGATGAATCCCACTTGGTCATGGTATATGATCTTTTTAATGTATTGTTGGATGCAGTTTGCCAATATTTTGTTGAGGATTTTAGCATCTATGTTCATCAGCGATATTGGCCTGAAGTTTTCTTTCTTTGTTGTGTCTTTATCTGGTTTTGGGATTAGGATGATGCTAGCTTCATAAAAAGACTTTGGGAGTCTTCCATCATTTTGGATTTTTTGGAATAGTCTGTGAAGAATAGGGGTTAGCTCTTCCTTAAATGCTTTGCAGAATTCTCCTGTGAAACCATCTGGCCCAGGACTTTTGTGTGTCGGTTTTTGATTACTGCTTCAATTTCTTCTGCTGTTACTGGTCTGTTCAGGCTTTCTGTTTCTTCTTCATTGAGTTTTGGAAGATTCTATTTTTCTAGAAACTTGTCCATTTCACCTAGGTTTTCAAATTTCTTGGCATACAGTTCTTCATAGTAATTTCTTACAATCCTTTGTATTTCTGTGGTGTCAGTTGTAATCTCTCCTCTTTCATTTCTGATTGTGTTTATTTGAGTCCTCTCTGTTTTTTCTTGATGAGTCTGCTTAAAGGCTTGTCAATTTTGTTTATCTTTTCAAAGAACCGGCTCCTGGATTCATTGATTCTTAGAATTGTGCTTTTTTAGTCTCTGTGTCATTTAATTCTGCTCTGATCTTGGTTATTTCCTTTCTTGTACTTGCTCCGGGCTGTCTTTGTTGTTGTTCTTTGAGTTCTTGTAGGCATAGGGTTAAGTTGTTTGTTTGAAATGTTTCTATCTTTTTTAGGTAGGCCTGTATCGCTATGAACTTCCCTCTGAGGACTGCCTTTGCTGTGTCCCATAAGTTTTAGGTCATTGTGAGTTCATTTTCATTTGTTTCCAGAAACTTCTTGATTTCCTCCCTAATTTCATTCTTGACCCATTCATTGTTTAGTAACATGCTATTCAATCTCCATGATTTTGAGGACTTTGGGTTTTTCCCCTTGGGGCTGGTTTCTAGTTTCAGTCCCTTGTGGTCAGAGAAAATGCTTGGTATGATTTCAATTTTCTTGAATTTGTTGAAGCTTGTTTTGTGTCCTATCATTTGGTCTATCTTTGAAAATGTTCCATGTGTATTTGAAAAGAATGTGTATTTAGTTTCTTTGGGATGAAGGGCTCTCTCTCTCTCTCTCTCTCTCTCTCTCTCTATATATATATATATATATATATATATATATATATATATATATATATATATATATATCAGTTAAGTCCATTTCATCTAGAGTGTTGTTCAATGCCACAATATCTTTGTTGATATTTTGTTTGGAAGATCTGTCCATTGTTGACAGTGGGGTGTTCAAATCCCCTACTATGATTGTGTTGCTGTCAATATCTTTCTCGAAGTCCTCTAAGATTTTCTTGATGTATTTAGGTGCTCCTATATTGAGTGCATATATATATATTTACAATGTTTATGTCTTCTTGGTGGATTCTTCCCTTGAGTATTATGAAGTGACCTTCTAGGTCTCTCTTTATGGTTCTTCTTTTGAAGTCTATTTTGTCTAATATGAGTATTGCCACCCCAGCTTTTTTTTCCTGTCCATTTTCTTGGAAAATTTGTTTCCAGCCCTTCACTTTGAGTCTGTGTAGGTTTTTTGTCCTGAGGTGGGTACAGCATATGTGTGGGTCATGCTTTGGTATCCATTCAGCTATTCTATGTGTTTTGATTGGAGCATTTAATCCATTTATATTTAAGGTTATTATTGATAAGTACTTATTCATTGCCATTTTCATACCTATGTTCCCCCCCCCTCTTTTCCTTCCTTTCCTTAAAGCAGTCCCTTTATCATCTCTTGCAGAGCTGGTTTGGTGGAGGTGTATTCTTTTAGACTTCTTTTGTCTGGAGAGCTCCTTATTTGGCCTTCCATCTTGATTGAGAGTCTCGCTGGGTAAAGTAGCCTTGGTTTCAGGTCACTGGTTCTCATTACTTGGAATTTCTTGCCATTCTCTTTTGGCTTGGAGTGTTTCCATTGAGAAGTCAGCTGCTAACCTTATTGGGGCTCCCTTGTATGTTACTTACTTTTTCTCCCTTGCTGCCTTTAAGATTCTCTCTTTGTCTTGGAATTTTGCCATTTTAATTATGATGTGTCTTGAAGTGGGCCTCTTTGGGTTCCTCTTGATTGGGACTCTCTGTGTTTCCTGGATTTGTGTGACTTTTTCTCTCATCAAATTAGGGAAGTTTTCCATCATTACTTTTTCAAATAGGTTTTCTGTCTCTTGCTCTTCTTCTCCTTCTGGTATCCCTATTATATGGATATTATCAGGTTTCATATTGTCTTGTATTTCTCTTAATCCCTCTTCATTCTTTCTGAGCCTCTTTTCCTTTTCTTGTTCTTTCTGGGTGTTTTTTCGTACTTTGTCCTCCAACTCGCTGATCCGATCTTCTGCTTCATCTATTCTGCTTTTCATTCCTTGCACTGTGTTCTTCAGTTCAGAAATTGTATTCTTCATTTCCTCTTGGTCCTTGTTGATAGTTTCTATTTCATTCTTTGTGTTGATATAGTTTGCAGTGAGTTCATCGTAGCTTCCCTGTGGTTTCTGGTAACTTATTGAGAGCTCATGGAGCTTCCTGACAACCATTGCTTTGAACTCAGTATCTGATAGTTGAGTTGCCTCCATTTCATTTAGCATTCTTTCTGGGTCTTCCTCCTTTTCGTTCATTTGGGGATTGTTTCTTTGTCTTCCCATTGTTTGTGAGACTCTTCTTGTTAGCCTCAGCTTCTTAAATTGAGCTGTTCTGGCTCCCTGGATTTATGGTGTGAACTTCTGTGGTAGAATACCTGTGAGATTCAGTGGTGCAGTCTCCTTCGGGTGTCCTGGTGTGCACAGCTTGCACTGTCTCAGCTGTGGGATGCCCCCTCTTTGGGACCAACTCTGGTTTTCTCACAGTTCCACGTTGGTTTTTTTGTTTGTTTGTTTGTTTGTTTGTTTGTTTTTGTCTCGTGTCTGTTTTTTCAATGTCTGATACAGATTTCGATCTCCTATTTTCATATATGCTGTGGTACTGTTGGCTGTCTGGTCTGTTCCTCTGTAGGTCAGCTAAGTTTTCTCCTGTGTGTAGGGGGAAGTGGAATCTTCCTCCTCCTACCATGCTGTCATTTTACTTCCTAGTACATATTTCTAAATTGCCTTTCTAATTAACTTATTTCCTGGGAAAGTAATCAGCTTTGCTAAGTTGTAACTATCTCAGGTTAGAGAATTTTACCTGTTATTTATAGTGCTTTACTTAGTAGTGGAACAGTGCATGTTTTGCACTTGTATCTTACGAGCGTGCGCACGCATGCGTGTGTATAGGTAGGTGTATATGTTTATTTTGGCTGCACTGAATATAAAATTTGATGTTATTATTTTAAAATAAAATTTGCATTGTTAAAAAATAGGGGTGGAACAGACTTTTAGCCTTTTATCATGTATGCTAAACCAATCCTAACTAATGTACCTTTTGCTTCTATGCATCTTGAAAGTCTTGCACTTAAGTTTTTCCTAGTACCATCCCTCTAGTACAGTAGTAGGGGCCAGTTCACTGCTCAGCCACTTATTACCCAAAAGAATAGCCCATTATGAGGAAATAACACAGTTCTAAATGTTATTGTCCTTCCTTTTATCAAGCCCAGCTTTATTTTGCTTTCATTTGGACCTGACACTTACCTTAAATATGTGTGACTTAGCCTCTATTGCTGACTTTCAGATTTTCTTGAGGGAGGTACAGACTTATCTGTCATGTAAGCCACCAAAATTTCAGTAAAGAAGAAAATGAAAACCTCTAATAATTCCACCACTAAGAACTAACCATAGTAATATTTTAATATTTTTCTTCCAGTCTTTTCTCTGTGCAAAATCATGTTTGCACACAATAGTTCTTAAAAACACATACCAAAGTGAAAAATACAAATGCATGCAATATACTTTATAGAGATTTGTTCTCTTCTAAGAAGTAAGAACATGTTATAAACTTGCAAATTATACTTTATTTTTAGACACAATTTGTGATTATGCTTTTCCAGTATTTGGAATACGGTCTTTAATTTTGTTCTTTTGATTCATAGCTGAATATATACTATTCAGTTGGTAAATACATATTCAATTGTACAAATACAGTTTCATATTAAAATTTCACCCTACTTTGCACTTGTATTGATTTCTTTCTTTCTCCCAACCATATTATTGCAATCTTTCTGCTTTGTAACACTAGTGATTAACATTAAGATGTACCCATATCAATTAAATTTTATAAAATAATAGTGACATGCAAATTAATATACCAAATCTACCTCAGGTTTCTGGCACAGATGCTTCAAAACTGAGCTGTTGTCTGGCATTAGATCATTCTAAGTGTTTATTCCTTAGCTTGTTATTTTTACTGTTGGCATCTTGGGGGGAGGCACATTTTTTTACTGTGTTTTGTGCATCGCAGCATGTTTAGCATCTCCAGCCTTGTCTGCCATATGTTTATAGCACCCACAAGTTAATACAACAACCAGAAAAGGCTTTCCCACATTTCCACATGGATGCGGGAGGTGGTACAGCAAATCACTGTGGGTTAACTATGCTTTGAAGTCCAAATTTGGAGTAAAGATAATTTAGAAATGAAAATGTATAATTATGAAAGTGCTGGTTTTGAAATGTAATAAATTTGAAGACTACTTATTTATACTTTTACTGAAATGCAGTAACACTATATGTAGTTTTGGATCTAACTTTCAAAGTATCATCGCAGGTCTTTCTTTGTGTCATTAATACTTTTTTGAAAACAATTTTAAGGGATGCATAATAATCATATTTTACAGATTTGTATTTTAACCCTTCCATTATTATTGTGTAGTTGGATTGTTTCCAGTCTTTTGCTGGTATAATGTTGCATTAATCTTTTTGTAGAGACAGAATATAATTAGATACTATTGAGCCCATAGTAAGGTATTTGCAAAGATTTTATTTTACTTTTGATTTATTTTATACCTACTTTAGGTAAAGATGCCCTCAAAACTATTTAAGGAAGGTCAAGATAAGGGTAACTACACTTTATTCCCTGGAGAAGCCTGGGAAGACTTGTTTGCACATGTAACTTCTTGGTATTGTATATGTAGCAGATGCTTCTGGTCCTTGCATGCCCACTTTTCCCACCTCTAATTGCAGCTGTAGCTGTGGTGGATAGTTTCTTGCAAATTCAGACTCACCTTCTACTGCTGGTGCTGTCTCAAACCCACTTATGCCCAATCTTTCTGCATTCTGCTCCAATATGTTCTCAGCAGCAAAGGAGCTAGGGAGTTTGCTGAGCCTGTGCACCAGGTGCAGCCTGGCAAGGAGGGCAGTGAAGATAATGTACCTCCCCCAACCCCCAGGAGTAACTCCCATCCAGGCTGAATAAATGCTGTAGCCTCCTATCTATCAGATGAGCATTTCTGGGTGATATTCTGAATGCTTCTCATAGGTACTGTTGTCTATAGCAATGAACTCAGTAATGCTCTCAGATTAGCTTTTCTTCCATCCCATCTCATGCCTCCTATTCTCTCACTCCACAGGATCACCTCCAAAATAAGTTACTGCACACAGATCCTTTTCATTGGCTGTACTTTCTAAGAAACTCAAACCAAGACTCATGTAATAACTGATTTTTTTGGTGGCTATGTTTCTTATTAAATTCATACTCACTTTTACCTAAATAAGTAGCAAGTGAGAAAATAGCCTGGTAACAAATTATGATTAGCAAATATACAAATCCACTGGGCCAAAGTTAACTAGGAACTATAGCAGAAATAATGTCACATGACCTGCCAGAGGGTATGATTTTTCTAGTAAACACTACTAGTAAACACTTTAAATAATTGCATTGTTTTAAAGTGTACTTAAAATAATGATATTTTACCATACACTCTTTCTTGCTGATGGTTTAAATGCAGCAAAGAAACTTGCCAACTTAATAATAAGCTTCTTACAAGATCCACTTATTACCCTCCTCAAACTGACTTCAGATACACCAGCAATCCCAATTGTTTTCAAATCCATTATTGAAAATTGTATCTCTTTCTGTGTTGTGTTGTTCTTCCTGAAATTATCAAAGCTTTTAGGTTATCACTGGAGTAAGTCTCTGATTGTGTTTTGGGGTCATGTTGCTTCTGCCTGAGAAATTACAATAATTATAATGATAGAGTGAAGTGATGATGTTGTACTTACTAAGTGCTAAGGTACTTATGTGCTGAATCATCTTTAATGCTTATGTCAGCCTGTGAGTTGGGTACTCTCCTGTGAGTTTATCTTCAGTGTTCAGATTAGGACACTTGAGGTTGTGAGAAGTTAATATACCTAGATCGCATAGGTATTGAGTGAAGTTTAGATGCCCATTTCTGCCTGCCTAAGTTAGCTCTGCCTTTAAATACTTCATACTTTATTTCTCGTCAGATAGTTTATGAGTCCTTTAGGAATGACTTGATGTCCCTGAGGTCAGTGTTAGAGGCACTGCTGGGTAAATTCATGGTCAGCTACCAAGTATTCTGTTCCTTTTTAAAATTATTATTGATTTTAGAGAGAGAGAGGAAGGGGGGAGAGAGGCATCCATTTTTTGTTCCACTTATTTATGCATTCATTGGTTGGTTGATTTAGCCAGGGATTGAACCCTCAACCTTGGCGTATTGGGACAATGCTCTAACCAACTGAGCTACCCGGCCTGGGCCCCAAACATTCTGTTCCTTTACTTTTTAAAATTTAATCCTTACCCAAGGACATTTTTTTCATTGTTTTTAGAGAGAGAGAAAGGGAGAAAGGAAGGGAGAGTGAGAAAAAAAACATCAACTGATTGCCTCCAGTATATGCCCAAAACAGGGGGGTACATGCCTAGACCAGGAAACAGACCTGCAACCAAGGTCTGTGCCCTGACCAGGATATGAACCCATAACCCTTTGGTTATGGGAGGATGCTCCTACAAACTGAGCCACACCAGCCAGGGCTGTTCCTTTACTTTTGTGTATAGGTCCTTCAAGTGCCAGACAGATGCCTTGATTACCTCTAACACCAATATAAATTTAAATTCTAGAACCTCATAGCAGAGATTTACAGAGTGATTCCTTTTGGTTCATGAATCCCAGTAACAGGTCAAGAATAAGGCCTGCCTAAGCCAATATCCCTGATTAATAGATGTCAAAATTTATCAACAAAATATTAGCAAACCAAATTCAGCAATACTTAAGATCATACACTATGATCAAGTGGAATTTATTCCTGGGATGCAAAGCTGGTCAAATATCTGAAAATCAAGTAATGTGATATACCACACAAATAAAGTGAAAGATTAACATCATATGATCATGTCAATAGGTGAAGAAAGAACATTCTTAAAAATCCAGCATCTATTTATGTTAAAAACTAGCAGCAAAGTGGGAATAGAGGGAACACACCTCAATATAATAAAGTCAATTTATGACAAACCCACAGCTAACATTATACTAAATTCTAAAATGCTAAAAGCATTTTCCTTAAGATTAGAAACAAGACAAGGATGTCTGCTATCACCACTTTTATCCAACATAGTTTTGGAGTCCTAGCCACAGCAATCAGACAAGAAAATGAAATAAAAGGCATTCAAATGGGAAAGAAGTAAAATTGCCATTGTTTGAAGATGCCATGATACTATATAGACAGAACCCTAAAGATTCTACCAAAAAACTATTGTAACTGGTAAATGCATTTAGTTAAGTTAGTGGACTATGAAACAAATTTTCAGGACTTGGTTGCATTTTTTTAATCCTCACCCGAGGACATTTTTTCATTGCTTTTACAGAAAGAGGAAGGTGGGAGGGAGAGAGAGATACAGAGACTAAGGATTGAACCCACAACTTTTTTGGAGTGCAGGACAACACTCTAATCAACTGAGCACACCAGCCAGGGCTGGATGCATTTTTATAAACCAATAATTAACTATCAGAGAGGAAAACTAGAAAAACAATCTCATTTACAATTGCATCCAGAAATAAAAGAGGAATAAATTTGACTGAAAAGGTCAAAGACCTGTACTTGGAAAAATATAAAACACTAAAGAAAGTAATTGAAGCTATAAGTAAATGGAAAAATATATTGTGCTCATGGACAGGAAGAATTAAAATCTTTAAAATGCCCATGCTACACAAAGCAGCCTATAGATTCAATGCAATCTCTGTCAAAATACCAATGGCATCTTTCTGCACACAAACAGTCCAAGTAGAGGAAGTGACAAGCTGTGGGTTGCTGGTAGCTCCAAACAGGTTGCCCAGGGCCAGTCACAGCCAGTGTCTGACAAAGGCCTACACCAGAGTCTTTACAGATCTACCTAATACATAGAAACAAATACAAAGAAGCAGCCAAAATGGGAAGACAAACAGTCCAAAAATGGAAAAACAAGATAATTCTCCAGAAGATGAACTAGCTGAAATGGAGTCAAGCAATTTATCAGAGAGAGTTTAGAGTAATGATTATAAGGATCCTAAATAACATGAAGAAAGACTTAGAAACCATGAAAAAGGACCAGTCAGAAATAAAGAATGCAATATATGAAGTAAAGAATACAAGGGAAGGAATAAAGAGTAGGTCAGATGAAGCAGAGGATTGCATCAGTGATTTGGAAGACAAGGTAGAAGAAAACACCCAGGCAGAACAGCAAAAAGAAAAGAGAATTTTAAAAAATGAGGAGAGCTTAAGAAACATTTGGGAAAACATGAAGCATAACAACATCCACACTGTGGGAATACCTGAAGGAGAAGAGAGCAAACAAGAAATTGAAAACCTATTTGGACAAATAATGACTGAAAACTTCCCTAATCTGGTGAAGGAAAAAGACACACAAGTCCAGGAAGTCAGAGAGTCCCAAACCAGTTGGACCCAAAGAGGCCTACACCAAGACACATCATAATTAAAATGATATAATGATTAAAGACAAAGAGAGAATCCTAAAAGCCATAAGAGAAAAGCAGGTAGTTACATTACAAGGGAGCACCAATTACGTTGTCATCTGATTTCTCAACAGAAACATTCCAGGCCAGAAGAGGGTGGAGTGAAATATTCAAGATGCTGAAAAGCAAGGACGTACAACCAAGGCTACTTTATCCAGCAAGGGATCATTGAAAATCAAAGCAGAAATAAGGAGCTTCCAGGCAAGGAAAAGCTAAAGGAGGTTATTCACATCAAACCAGCCCTGCAACAAATGTTAAAGGGCTTGCTTGAAGAAGAAAAAGAGAAAGAAAATAAAGAACAAAGGAAAACTCCCAGCTTTCAGAGGACTTTTCATAAGTCTGAGTATTCAGAATTATAATTTCTTATCTGTATTGCAATTGATATATCCCATTTAATATGGCCATGATTTCTGAATCTTAAGTTTACTAAATCTCTTTTATAAAGCCTTTGTGCTCTTTTTAAAACTGATAGCTTATTACTGGAGAAGAAAATTGTGATGAGTATTCTTCTCCTGTATGTTTTCTTGAAGAAATTTCTAGAAGGAATTTGCAATGAGTATGAGCTGTACAGTTAGTCAAGAAGGAATTGATGTAGGATATAATCCAGTGCTAAGTGTAAACCGTGTGACAGGTTAGTACTGGCATGGTCTCAAACATCTAAATTTCATTTGGGGTGTTACTTCAAAAGGTAAGACACTGTTCAATAGAAACTCTAATTTAAGACAATCATTTGTAACTGAGACAGTAGAAAAAGGTTAAAACTCAATCCCTTCTGAGCTTCTGAGGACTAAAGCATTCTGAAAAATTCATGAAGGAAAGGCTAGAGCAGCACCTAAATGAAGATTTTTTTTTCTGTTACCCAATGGAAAAATCACATTACATTCAGAATGGGGGCAGTCTCACTGTATCTTCTCTCAATTTCTCCCAAAAGCATTTACTGAGCATTTATTACACTTGCTATATAATGTATCAGACCCTGGAAATATATTGATAAACAAGATACAACCCAACACTGTGAGACAGGTAAATACACAATTGCAGTATTGGGTAATAAGGTCTGCGTGGAATTAAGTTTAGGGTACTGTGAGTCTATCCACAGAGACATATATAGGACTTAAGCTAGAAGTGATTGAAGCACATTTTAACAAAATACCTGGTTTTTAAAGTGCTTCAGATAATTCTCAATTTTAAATCATACTGACATGTCTATTAAGAATGAAACATCCTTGCCCTGACAGATATGGCTCAGTTGGGTGTTGTCCTGCAAGTAAAAAGTCACTGGTTCAATTCCCAGTCAGGGCACATGCCTGGGTTGTGGGCCAGGTCCCCAGTAGGGGGCGCATGAGAGGCAACCACACATTGATGTTCCTCTCCCTCTCTTCCCCTCTCTTTTCCCTTCTCTCTAAAAAGAAATAAGTAATTTTTTTAAAAAAGAAACATCCTTGAAGTCACAAATTGCTTTTCAAAATCCTAAAGTTCCTCTAAGGTCTTTACTCCTAGTAGATTTTCCTTAACTTTTTAGTTTCATCCATTCACTTTTTGCCAGTAAACAATTTGGCTATTTTACAGATTTCACTCCAAATTTCAGAAACATTAGCTTGTATATTTCTTACTACTTTTTTTTTTTTGCATTGTTGTATGTTACCATTGGTGGTGGGAAAGGAGAGAAAACATGGAGAATGGATTTTTTCCTCCAATTCTTTAATTTGTTTACAATAAGTACATATTCCTTTTGTATTGAGAAATATATATTTATTAACAGTGTCATATAATCCGCACTTTTTATGTTCATGTTTTCTATGAATCAACTATAGAGGTACAATACAAGTATGCTAATATCATCTCATTGTGATTTAACTCTGTAGTGACATTAATTTGTGACTAGGCATAAAGCAGAAACAAGAATAAAATGATAATGCTCTGTTTATGTACTCTGCCCCTTATTTTATTACTTACTTTAAAATCTGGAGGAATAAAATTTGCTTCATTTCTTCTGTGTGCAGCTACTATAGAACATTATGTTCCTTTCTCTTATGGTATTATAATTCAATACAGCCAATTTAAATTCATGTACTTTTGCTCTTAAGAAACTCGAAGTGCTATAAAGCCTTCATTCCATCTATCTTGCAACATTTCTGCATGATATATTAGCCTTGTAAGTAGTTTGATATCAGGTAGCATGATACTTCCAACTTTGTTCTACTTTCTCAGTATTTCTGTGGCTATTCAGGCTCTTTTGTGGTTCCATATAAATTTTAGGACTGTTTTAGTTGTGTGAAAAATGCTATTTTGGTATTTTTTATTGTATTTTTTCCACTACTATTTAGTCCCCTTATACTTCCCACCTCACAGCAATCACCACACTGTTGTCCATGAGTCCTTTTTCCTTTTTTGCTCAATCCCTCCATCCCCTAACCTCCCCTCCCCCATAGCTGTCATCCTCTTCATTTATGAGTCTGTCCCCATTTTTCTTGTTAGTTCAGTTCATTACATTCTACATGTAAGTGAGATCATATGCTATTTGTCTTCCCTTGGCTGATTTATTTCACTTAGCATAATGTTCTCCAGGTCTGTCCACACTGTCACAAAGGGTAAAGTTTCCTTCTTCTTTTTTTTATAGCCAAGTAGTATTCTATTGTATAAATGTCCCATAGTTGTTTTATCCATTCATCTACTGATTGACACTTGGACTGCTTTCATATCTTGACGATTGCAAATGTCACTGCAATGAATGTAGGTACTGAATGAATGAATGTGCTTATGTTCTTTGGAATTAGTGTTTTGCATTCCTATGGATGTATTCCCAGAAGAGGGATCACTGGGTCTAAAGGCAGATCCATTTTTAATTTTTTCAGTATCTCCATAGTGCTTTCCACAGAATGCACCAGTCTGCATTCCCACCAACAGTGCAAAAGGGTTCTCCTTTTTCAGATCCTTGCCAGGATTTGTTGTTTGTTTATTTACCAATAATAGCTATTCTGACAGATGGGAGATGATACCTCATTGTGGTTTTAATTTGCAATTCTCTGATAATTAGTGACTTTGAGCATCTTTTCATATGTCTATTGGCCATCTGTATGTCCTTTTTGGAGAAGTATCTATTCAGGTCCTTTGCCCATTTTTTAATTGGGTTGTTGTTTTTTTCATATTGAATTTTGTACTTTCTTTATAAATTTAGGATATTAATCCTTTATCAGATGTATCAGCAAATATATTCTCCCATTCTGTGGGTTGTCTTTTATTTTGTTGATTATTTCCTTTGCTGTGGAAAACCTTTTTGGTGTGATGTAGTCCCATTTGTTTATTTTTTCTTTTGTTTCCCTTGCCTGTGGAGATTTATCCTATAAAATATTGCTATGAGCAATGTCCAAGATTTTGCTGCCTATGTTTTCTTCTAGGGATTTTATGGTTTGGGGCCTAATGTTTAAGTCTTTAATCCATTTTGAATTTATTCTTGTGTGTGGTATCAGAAGGTGGTCTAGTTTCATTTTTCTGCATGTATCTATCCAATTTTCCCAACACTATTTATTGAATAAACTATCTTTAGCCTACTGTATATACTTTCTTCTTCTGTCAAATATTAATTGACTATAAAGGTGTGGGTTTATTTCTGGGCTCTCTATTCTGTCCCATGGATCTATATTCTGTTTTTTTGCCAGTACCATGCTGTTTTGATTACCATGACCTTATAACATAGTTTAATGATAGGTAATGTGATTCCTCCAGTTTTGTTGTTCTTTCTCAGGATCACTGTTGCTATGCAGGTTTTTTTGTGGTTCCATATACATTTTTTATATATTTGTTCTAGTTCTGTAAAATACATCATTGGAATCTTGATAGGAATGTGTTGAATCTATAGATTGCTTTGGGTAGCATGGACATTTTAATGATGTTAATTCTTCCTATTCATGAACACAGAATGTGTTTCCACTTATTTGTATGTTCTTCAATTTCTTTCTTCAGTGTCTTATAATTTTCTAAATATAGATCTTTTACATCCTTGGTTAGATGTATTCCTAGGTATTTTATTCTTTTTGTAGTAATTGTGAATGGGACTGTTTTCTTAGTATCCCTTCCTGTTAGTTTGTTATTAGCATGTAAAAACACAACTGATTTCTGGATATTAATTTTGTATCCTACTACTTTGCTGAATTCATTTGTCAGTTCTATAATTTCTTGATGGAATCTTTGAGGTTCTCTATATACAGTATCATATCATCTGCACATAATGACAGTTTCACTTTTTCCTTTCCAGTTTGGATGCCTTTTATTTTTTCTTCTTGTCTGATTGCTGTGGCTAGGACCTCAAGTATTATGTTAAATCAGAGAGGTGAAGGTGGCTATCCCTGTCTTATTCCTGGTCTTAAGGGGAATGCTTGTAGTTTTTTGCACATTGAGTATGATGCTGGCAATGGGCTTGTCACACATGACTTTTATTATGTTTAGGTATGTTCCCTCTATTCCCACTTTGCTGAGAGTTTTTGTCATAAATGAGTGGTAGATTTTATCAAATACTTTTTCTGTATCTATTGGTATGATCAGGGGGTTTTTATCCTTCATTTTGTTTATGTGGTGAATCATACTTATTCATTTGCAAAAGTTGTACCAACCTGGCATTCCCAGAATAAATCCCACTTGATCATGGTGTATGATCTTTTTGATGCATTGCTGTATTTGGTTTGCTAATATTTTGTTGAGGATTTTAGCATCTATGTTCATCAGGGATATTGGCTTATAATTTTCTTTCTTTGTAGTATCTTTATCTGGTTTTGGAATTAGGATAATGCTGGCCTCATACAATGAGTTTGGGAGCCTTCCCTCCTCTTGAATTTTATGAAATAGTTCGAGAAGCAGGGTGTTAGTTCTTCTTGGGAACTTTGCCTGTGAAGCCATCTGGTCCATCTGGTCCAGAAGGCTTTTATTTGTTGGGAGTTTTTTGATTACTGCTTCCATTTCACTAGGTGTAATCTGTCTGTTCTCTGATTCTTCCTGATTTAGTTTTGGAATTTTGTATATTTCTAGGAATTTATCCATTTCATCCAGGTTGTCCAGTTTGTTGGCATATAACTGTTTATAATATTTTCTTACACTCCTTTGTATTTCTTTGGTGTTAGTTGTTCTTCTCTTTCATTTCTGATTTTTTTTTAAATTTGGTCCCTATCTCTTTTTTTTCATGATGAGTCTGGTTAAAGATTGTCTATCTTGTTTGTTTTCAAAGAATCAACTATCGAATTCATTAATCTTTTGTTTCTGTTTTTAGACTCTATTTTGTTTATTTCTGGTCTGATCTTTATTTCCTTCCTTCTACTCACTTTGGGCTTTGTTGGTTGTTCTTTTGCA
The DNA here is from genome assembly GCA_004027475.1 of Anoura caudifer. Classification (NCBI taxonomy): domain Eukaryota; kingdom Metazoa; phylum Chordata; class Mammalia; order Chiroptera; family Phyllostomidae; genus Anoura; species Anoura caudifer. The sequence goes on from PVKU01007449.1 coordinate 15,965, forward strand.
AGTTCCTTTAAGTATGAAGTTAGATTGTTTACTTGTGCTTTTTCTTGTTGTGTTTTGTTTTAGTTTTTTGAGATAGTCTGTCATGCTATGAATTTCCCTCTTAGGATTGTTTTCCCAGCGTCCCACAGATTTTGGATTGTTATGCCCTCATTTTCATTTGTTTCAAGGTATCTTTTGATTTTCTTCTTTGATCTTGTTCTTGACCCATTCATTGTTTTATTTAAAATACTTATTTTTATTTTTAAAGTATATTTGATTGATTATGGTATTGCAGTTGTCCCAATTTTTCCCCTTTTGCTCCCCTCTGCCTGGTTCCCCCCTTCCCTGCAGCAATCGCACCACCTTAGTTCATGTCCATGGGTTATGCATGTAAGTTTTTTGGCTTCTCCATTGCCTATACTGTTCTTAACATCCCCCTGCCTATTCTGTACCTGCCCAGTTATGCTTCTAAATCCCTGTACCTTTTCCCTCGTTCTCCCCCTCCCTCTCCCAGCTGATAACCTCCAAATGGTCTTCATATCTATGATTCTATTCCTGTTCTATTGTTTCCTTAGTTTGTTTTTTGTTTTTTAGATTCAGTTGTTGATAGTTATGAGTTTGTTGTCATCTTACTGTTCATAGTTTTTATCTTCTTCTATTTCTTAATTAAGTCCCTTTAATGTTGCATATAATAAGGACTTGGTGATGATGAACTACTTTAACTTGACCTTATCTGGGAACCTCTTCCCTTTAAGAGCTTTATCTGTCCTTTAAAATGATAGTTTTGATGGATAAAGTAATCTTGGTTGTAGATCCTGGCCTTTCATGACTTCCAATATTTCTTTCTCGCCCCTTCTTACCTGCAAGGTTTCTTCTGAGAAAGTCAGCCAATCATCTTATGGGAACTCCTTTGTAGGTAACTATCTCCATTCCTTTTGCTGCTTTTAAGATTCTCTCCTTATCTTTAATCTTACATAACTTAACAATGACGTTTCCTTGATGTGTTGTTCCTTGGGTCCAATTTCTTTGGGGCTCTGGGTTTTCTGGACTTACTGGAAGTTTATTTCCTTTGCCAGATTGGGGAAGTTTTCCTTCATTACTTTTTCAAATAAGTTTTCAATTTCTTGCTCTTCCTCTTCTCCTTCTGGTACCCCTATGATTTGAATGTTGGAATTGACCCCAAGAAAGAAAATATCTGCAAAAAAGGACTCCTTGTGGTTAACCAGGCCCAAATTCATAAGTGGAGTCTAGCAGCCATTGTTTGCAGAAGCCTCTCATGCACATTGTCTATCAGGGAAAAGCCACAGGCTGAGCTGTCAGCCTGTGCACTGCGTACCTGCTCTCTGAGCCAATTCTTAGAACTGCATTTCAACCAATGGATCTGCGACTTTCTTCATCCAGTTGGAGTTTTGCAGCTGTATTCTCATTAGCATCTGCACTTGTCAATCCGAATGGCTCCTCCTGACCAATCAGGAAAGTGCTTTTTGGATCAATCAAACTGAAGATCTGGAGTCCCTATTTGCATGAGCATGGATCAACCAGGGACTGGGGGTGGGCACTTTTCTGCATATAAGCCAGCTTTGCTTCTGCCTCATCAGAGCTCACTTTCCCTTTCTGTGTAGACTGCAATACCACAGCTAGAGCTGTAACGCTGACGCTGTCTCTCTGTAGCAAACAGAGCTGCGTCACCCATGTCTGCTTTGGCTGCAGCCAAGCTGTCTAACAGTTATGTTCCCACTGAATAAAGTCTTTTTCCATTCATTGCACCCAAAATTGGGGACTCCTATTGGATTTCAGTGGGCTTTTACAACCTTTGGTTGACAGGTTTAGGACATACTATCCCACTATCCCCAAGATATGGCACCTTACCATATTAAATATCTTAAAATGAAGGAATTATTTTTTTAATGGCAGAAGCAGGAAGGTTATGCTTACTTCCCCCTTTCCTCCTTTTTCTCTGAAATGAGTCATGAAACTCCCATATGAAAGGTACCTTCCCTGTACAGCATGGACTGGGAATTTGGAGGCAAGCAATCTATACAAACAAAACTTTCTAAACTAATCCTTATCTTCCTAGTTTCTTCTTTACCCCTATCCTAAACCCCTTTGTCTTGTCAATTCTTCATAAATTTTTTGTTTCTTTGTCTAAAAGATATAAAAGTTTCCCGCTCTGATCACTTCTTTGGGTCTTCATTCTCTGTGAAGGCTCCTAAGCACATGCAAAAATTAAATAAAATTTATATGCTTTTCTCTTGTTAATCTTTGTCAGTTTAATATTCAGACCCGTCCAGGGGCCAGCCCTAAGTGGGTTAAGGAAAGCCTTTTCCTTCCCTGTGCTTTCTTCCTGTGCTCCCATAAGCATTTCTTCATAACTTGTTGAGAACAGCTGTCACATCGTATGTGTACTTGTTCATAAATTCAACGGATATTTTTAAGAGTGCGGGCCATGTACCAGCTGTGGTCGCTGGTGCTGGAGATAAAGTAGTGAACTCAGAGAACACAGAGTCAAGATCCCTCCTCTCTTGACATTTAGTGGTGAGAGGCCAGTAAGGAAGTGAATATGTGGTGCACTCTCCCTCCCAGGAGCGTGCCGGCACCTTTTCCTTCCCTCCTCCCTCTCCCCAGGTGCCTTACCTTTGCCTTTCTCTCTCGTAAGCTCCAAGGACCCTTCTTTTGCTTCAATAACTTGTTTCCTGAGCTGGGTCACTTCTACCACCTCTGTAACATTCTAAATAAACTTTCTCATTAAAAAAGTGAATACACAAATAACTGACTTTATTGCAGATTAAGATAACTAGGAAGAAGTCAGAACTCAGGAATACGGGACAGTCGTGCGGCAGGAACAGTGTTGGCTATGGCGATGGGAAGGCCTGCGTGGGGAGGCAACGTTCGATGGTGAGCCAGCAGTGCAGAGTCCCTGGGCAGGAATGAGATTGGTGCACTATTTCAGCAACAGAGAGGAGGCCCATGGCCTATGGAGGACAGAGAGAAGGAAAGAAAAGTAGGGAATGAAGTCCGAGAGGCCAGAAGAGGCCAGATAGGGAAGGAATTTAAATTTATTCTAAGTGCAGTGGTAGGCTGCAAAGTTTTAGCAAGCAGGTAACAAGAGCTGCTTTATGCTTTTAGGAGATCACTTTGCTATTATGGAGAATAGGTTGTAGAAGGCAGGAGTGGAAGCCAGGAAGACGTTTAGGAGGTACTAAGAGCAGCCCAGGAGAGATGCTGATGGCTTGGAGAACGGTAGTTAGTGACAGTGGAAAGAGAGTTTGGTCAGTTTGGAAGTAAAGCTGATAGCACTTGCTGAGGGGAGTGTACAGGGGTGGGCAAAAGTAGTTTTACAGTTGTGAGTACATGAAACAGAGTTTATTCTTTTATTATTATTTATTAATTATTGTATTATTTTCCATAGAAACAGCTGTAAACCTTTTTGCTTACCCCTGCATGAAAAGCAGGAGGAATGAAGAGGGACTCCTTGGTTTTAACTTGAGTGGCTGAGTGGTTGGCGGGACCATTTCCTGAGATGGGGAGGAATGAGGAGAGGCTGGATGGAGGGGGAAATGATCTCTGCTCTTCTGCTAAATTGTTTTCTTTCAGTGAGGCTAAGAACCTATGCAAGGATCCTACAGATAGAGGCGAGACTCAGACTCAAGCCGTCTGGCTCCAACTACTGCACCCTTGTTGGGCTTTGCGTCTAGAAAGTTAATGGGATAAAGTCTAGGGAGAGGGCATTGGAGGCAAAGTGAACAGAGGGCAAAGGCATAGAGCCAAACAAGTGTGAAACACTTGGAGCAACAGTTTGGGCCTTGTTGCTGGGGAATTATTTGTGGGTCCTGTTTGGGAGAGTCTCAGAGAAACTGAGATCCAGTTTTTTTCTTGATCCCCCTAAATTAAAATTCACCCTCCTGAGAATTTTTTTTAACCCCTACCCGAGGATATTTTTTATAATTGATTTTAGAGAGAGAGCAAAGGGGAGGACGGAGAGAGAGAGAGAAATATCAATCAGTTGCCTCACATACATGACCCGACTGCACATTGAACTTGCAACCGAGGTGTGCACCCTGACCAGGAATCAAACCAAAATGTTTTTGGTGTATGGGATGATGCTGCACCAACCCAGCATCCAGTCAAGGCTTGAGAGCTTTTAAGAGCTTAAGTTAGAGCTTTTCTACAACCTAGATTGTTTACCAGAAATTTGATTTGGGCAACATAGCTTTTTTTTGTTCTTTAACAAATTAAAAAAGAATCTTCTAAAAACTTTCTCCTTAAAGGCTATTTTCAGTTAGAAGATATAATTTTCAGCTGCCAACATTGTTTCCTCTTTCTCTGCATGATATGAATTGCCTTCCCTGGGCTCTTCTGTTAAATGAGCTAACTTGTTTCTTGAAGAATTACTAAGCTTCACCATTTTGCAGATTTTAGAGCACATAGAATTTCTTTTAATTATTTTTTATAATAGTTTGTTCTCTTCCTTGTCCTTTCTGCTTGAATATGCAGTCTCTGGTTCTCTGGGTAGAGGTTGATGGCCTCACTGATGGGACCAAGCTGGCATAATTCACCATAGAGGATAGTCTTTCAGAGGAAGCATGCTGCATGAGTAATTTCTGCTGAGTAAGCAACTGAAAGCACACCCGAGTCTGTATAACTGTGTTGGGTATAATGTTTAGCGCCACACTACACATCGTTAGGCACGTTACTTGTGGCTTTTGATGGTGAATAACACATTTCTGGTTTGTATTACCCAATCTCTTATGCTTTGGGACTTAAGAATTTGTTTTTTCCTCTATCACACTTCCTTTTTTGTTTTTCCAACATTACATAACTAGATAGGAATGTGAAACTCCAACTCGCTATAGGTCCCCTTTTACTCAGAATATGTTACAGAATAGAATGAAATTGAGTGCCTATGGCATGTTTACTAAATATATAGTGATAAATGTTGAATACCATCATATACTTTGGACACAACACATGCTTACATGTTTTTCCTTTAAAAAATGCAGGACAAAATGGAGGAGAAAGAAAGAGGAAGTATAGTGTCAGTTATAAATTTATTATATCTCAGCTCCAATGCTACCCTTCTTTGCTCTGTGATATTGGAATTGGAGCCTGTAGACATTTCCCTTTTGCCAGCTGGTGCGCTGTTTGTCTTTGTCTTAGAGAAACTGGGGAGACACTGCCAGGTGATAGCAGCAGGAAGTACTTCCTTTCCCACTTCTGGCTTTCCTTTCTCCAGTGTAAGAACCCTGTGATCCTCACACACCAACATAACACTCTCAGGCCTTCCTCTCCGCACCTGCTGGCTCCTCCTGAAAGGGCTTCAGCTATGGTCTCAGTCTACATTCTTCACTGAGACAGCTGTTCTGCAGATTGCCCCAGCCGTGACGAACAGCAGGCCATTTCTATAGCCCAGCTCTGGCTAGGGCTCCCTCGCTAATTCCTTGTGCCACCAGCAGCTGCATGTTTTTCGTGTAACCAGTACCCGCAACCTCTGCAAAGGTGCCTGAATCTCATTCTTTGGAGAGAGAAGCCTTTCCTAAGTCCTCCACTCTTCCTCAGCCTAGATAAGTATTATCAAGGACAAACTTGAAACAGCACCTCCCTCCACTATTGGAGTTTCTTTAAAGCAGAACTGTACAAGAACAATTAAAATAAAATTTAAAAAAATTTTTAAAAAGCAGAGGTCAGCACACATTTAACAACCTTTTAAAAATATGAAAGGAAAGCATTTTTAGCTCATGGGTGATAGTTTGCTGACACCTAGATTTAGAGTATGAATAAAGTAAATTCATGAAGTTTAATCTAAAACTGCAAGAAGTCTGAATTCTTGCATAACAGACCACTGGAAAACTTAGTGGCTTAAACCAACAATAAAAATTCATTAGTGCTCACTGTTTCGGTGGGGTGGAAATGGGGAGAGCTCAGAAAACATCTGAGACAGAAACACTGATGCGTTGCCTCTCATACCAGTCCTGACCAGACGCCAGAACTGCAACCCAGGCATGTGCCCTGACCTCGAGTCACACTGGAGAACTTTCGCTGTGCGGGACACGCCCAACCAATTGAGCCACGTGGGTCAGGGCCACGAGTGCCCTTTCAGAATGAATCCTTAGAATAAAGAGGTTTTATGAGTTCTAAGAAGAAAACAAAATTAAATCTGTATCTGACTGGTGAAAACTGTAGAACCCCAGAAACAGAATGATGGGAGAAAATCTTTAAATTTTACAGAACATATGTTAATAGAGGCCAAAAGGCATAGGATTGTCTTCAAGGTTCTGAATAGAAATAACAATCAATCTGGAACCGTATATCTGGTAAAATATCATTTCACCAAAATGAAGCCTGAGAGAGAGTCTTATTGAGAGTTCTTTTCTGGGAGAATAAAATTGAACACATAAGAAAACAGGATATAAGAAGAAATGGAAAGCAAAATAGAAATCCTACAGATGAATCTAAAACCATAACTATATAGAATAGTAGTCATGAAGGCAATTTGGGGTGTTCTCAAAAATAAGGTAGAAATAATTCCTTCTTAATTGTGATTGATGCAGTCTAAGATCCTTATATTGTTCGGTAGTGGGGTAGAGAAATTAGCTTCACATGCTAAGCCAAGTCAGATTGGCTCAGAATGTACAAGGCAGACATTGCAAGGGTAGAGAAACACACATGCACTTCCAAATTAATAGAGCAGGTAAAAGAGTATAAAAAAAATTGTTAAATTATCAGAAGACAAGAAAGAAGCAAAGAAGAATTAGAATAAATAGAAAACCACAAAACAAAATGGCAGATACCAAAATTTATCTGAAATAATAAATGTAAATAGATTAATCTCAACTGTGAAAAGGACAGAAATTGTTGAATTCATTAACATAGATTGAGGGTTTACTACCCATACATAGGCTGTCATTGAAAGCACTATTCAAAGCCACAGTGAGCAAAATGTCACACAGAAGGAAGGAATGAGAATGCAGAAATGTTGAAGAAGGAAATGGGTAAACTATAAGCCCAAAAATGGATAAAAACTTAATCATTTTATATCCTGTTTTATGTGCCACCTAATGTGGAGTCCTTCTATGGAATGTATGAACCAAGCAAGTAAACCCCATGGTTAGATCATTGTTTTGCTTTGAAGCTTGTTCTTGGGTTCATTAGTCTTCTACCCTGTGGTGTGTCATGAGTTTTTGTGGAACCTCACACTGAGCTTCAAGCTTTTATAATTTATTTTGCTTCTCTGTTAAAAAAAAAAAAAAAAAAACTGCTCTGTAGTAGCTCTCTTTGATGAATTCTTCTGACTTACCATTTATTAATTATAAATAAGGTATTTTTAAGCCAACGTACTCTAATATTCAATGTTTTGTAACAAGCAAATTAGTCTAGTATCTTCTCTCTGGATTATGACCCTTCATTATTTGCTCTCAAAAGCATTTCTTTGTTGAAATGAAAAAAAGAGAGAAGGAGGAAAAACAGAATGAAAGAAATATATTACAAGAATGATTTCAGGAGTCCTGCTGAGCTTGGTCTCCAGAGGGTGAGGGAATGGCTGGCTTAAATGCGGAGTTAGAAGAGGTAAACGTGGCCTGGCTGAGACACGGCACTCACTGAGGAGGTTAGTGTCGTTTACTGGCCAGATGCTGTATGCATTACTTCTGCTTCTGTTCTGTTTTAATCATGTTGTGGATGAACTACTCTTCTTGAACTGCCTAGATCAGGGGTGTCCAACCCGCAGCTGGTAGGCCACATGTGGCCCAGGATGGCTGTAAATGCAGCCCAACACAAAATCCTAAATTTATTTAAAACATTGAGATTTTTTGTGATTATGTGTCGCAGTGTATTTACTGTATAGCCCAAGGCACCTCTTTTTCTTCCAGTGTGGCCCAGAGATGCCAAAAGGTTGGACACCCCTAGCCTTAGATGATCTCAAAAAGATTTATTTATTTTTATTTTTTTATTGTTGTTCAGTTATAGTTGTCCTGCCTTTTCCCCCTGTTGCTCTCCCCTGCCACCCATACCTCCCCTGCTCCCCTAGTCAGTCCCCACCCACTGTCCATGCCCATGAGTCCTCTATTCATATTTCTTGACTTCCCCTTCCCCTTCTTTCCCCATTACTCCCCTCTGGTCACTGTCAGTTTGTTCTTTGTTTCCATATCTTTGGTTCTATTTTGCATGTTTGTTTGTTTTGTTTATTAGGTTCCACTTATAGGTGAGATAATATGGTATTTGTCTTTTACCACCTGGCTTACTTCACTTAGCATTATGCTCTCCAGATCTATCCATGTTGTCAAGATGGGTAGGAGCTCCTTCTTTCTTTCTGCTGTGTACTATTCCATTGTGTAAATGTACCACGGTTTTTTGATCCACTTATTTACTGATGGGCACTTAGGTTGCTTTCAGCGCTTGGCTATTGTAAATAGTGCTGCTGTGAACATTGGGGTGCATAGGTTCTTTTGAATTGGTGTTTCAGGGTTCTTAGGGTATAGTCCCAGCAATGGGATCATTGGATCAAAAGATAATCCCATGTTTACTTTTCAGAAAGATTTATTTTAACAGTGATGATTCAGGTAGTGCCTGAGAGAGACTGAAGTATTAAAATAACCACCTACCGTGTGCTACAAAATGCAGTTCTGTTGGACAGATTTAAAATGTAAATCAAGAAGTCAGAACAGTTTATCAAAAGGGAACTAGCACATAGAGTTCTATGGGTTTTATGGTGGGAAGATGAGTTAAGAGAAAGAGTTGCCCACACAAAATAGGTACACTGGGCAGGCCTTTGCAGCAAGGTGGGAATCACTACAAAGGCGAGGAAGCCTGCAACAATGTGCCGTTTTCAAGAAACTGCAGTACATTTCATGTCTATGGAATGAATACAGGATTGGCAGGTAGGCAGTGCTGGGGATAAGGTGAGGCTGGAGAAGTAGACAGAGTCAATGCATGGAAGATTTTATTTGGAACTGGTTCTCTTTGCAAGAGAGAACAAATAGAGGTCTTCAAACCTGGAGATAGTTTGCTTTATGTGATTTTAGAAGATTGGAATAGATCTTAACCTGAAATTGATAGGTGGAGAAGCCGATGAGGAAGCTGTTACAGTGATCCAGGTGAGGGGGTAAGGGTCTGAGCTGGGCAGTAGAGGTGGAGCTGGAGGAGAGAGGTTGGATTGGAGAGCTCTGTGTGGAATATTAGAATCAGCAGGCCGCAGGGACAGTTAAGTTGTATCTACTGGTCTACCAGTTCATCAAGGTAAGGAACAAAGGAGGGAGGCTCAGGTCTCCGCAGGAACAAGAAACCTCAGTTCAAGAGGTATTGGGCTGATAGACCTGTGGCCTGTCTGGGGGTGAGCCTCCAGCAGGAAGCCTGCTGCTCCAGCTGTGCCCAGATGTGTCTTGCTGTCTGATTCTCAACCTTATGAAGATCTGTTTGTTTGGGTTCAGACTAGCACCAGTCTGGGGTTGTTTTGAGTAAAGCAACATGAAGCAAAGAAAATATTCCCCAAAGAAGTTTGAAAGTACATTTTCTGGATCCTAAAATTATTATTACTTTATGATCCAATCATTCTGCAGTAAACTCTAAAGGAAAAAATGGAAACAATGGTTTGTGTGCAAAAATGTTTAGAGTCAGTTTAATCATGATGGTAGAAAGTTGAGTACAGTACATAGGATATACAGTGGAAGGAGGCCATCACTGGGTAGCCTACTTGGTTAGAACATTGTCCCAATAAATGAAGGTTCTGTGTTTGATCCCTGGTCAGGGGACATCCAAGAAACAACCAATGAATGCATAAATTGGTGGAGTAGTAAATCAATGTTTCTTTCTCTCTCTAAAATCAATAAATAAAAATTTAGCCCTTACTGGTGTGGCTGAGTTGGTTGAGCATCATCCCACAAAGTGAAAGGTTGCTAGTTTGATTCCTGGTCAGGACATGTGCCTGGGTTCTGGGCCTGTCCCCATTGGGGTGTGTGCGAGAAGCAACTCTTTTTGTGTTAGTTTCCTAGGGCTTCCATTAACAAAGTGCCTCAGACTGGGTGGCTGAAACAGATTTTATTTTCTCACAATTCTGAGAAAGAAGTTTGCCCTGGCTGGTGTGGCTCAGTGGACTGAGTGCTGGCCTGTGAAACAAAGGGTCACTGGTTTGATTCCCAGTCAGGGCACAGGCCTGGGTTGCTGGCCAGGTCCCCAGTGGGGGTGACGGCGGGGCACATGAGAGGCAACCACACATTGATGTTTCTCTCCCTCTCTTTTTCTGTCCCTTCCCCTCTCTCTAAAAATAAATAAGTAAAATCTTTTTAGAAAGAAAGAAAGAAGTCTGAGGTAAAGCCAGTAGTCTGAGGTGAAGGTGTCAACAGTGTTGACTTCTAAGGCCTCTCTCCAGGGCTTGCAGATGGTCATTTTCTCATTGTGTTCTCAGGTGTTTTTTGCTCTGTGTGTGCACCTGTGTGTGTCCAGATCTCCTCTTCTCATAAGGTCACCAGCCATTTGGATTAGGGTCCACTTATATGATCTCATTTAACTTAATTACCTCTTTAAAATACAGTCAACTTCTGAGATACTGGGACTTTTTGGAGGGGGGACACAATTCAGCCCATAACAATGTTCTCTTACATTCTGCTTCCATTTGAGTGTAGTTCCTTTCTTCCTAAAAAAGTTCCTTAACAAAAATATGTATGTAGGAAAGAAGCTATGACCTCTGTATGTCTGAAAATCTCTTTATTTCCTTCAACCTAAAGTAATTTTCCAGAGTGTAGTGTTCTAGGTTGGTAATTATTTTTCCTTATCCCCTTGAAGATATTCATACATTCATTTAACACCCATGAAATTCTGAGCCCCTGTATTATGTGCCAGGCACTATTCCAGGTGGTGCAGAGGACAGCAGCAGTGAACAAGCCCAAGACCCCACCTCCCAGGGAGTGTGACTTCTGTGGGAGGAATGAAATAACATTTGTACAGGTTGTGCGAGTGTGTTTTCATTTCTCTAGGGCAGCAATTTTCAACTGATGTACTATAAGAATTTTTAAAACAAATAAAAAATGACAACAGCCAACACAAAATAGTATGGGTGTGAATGCCTGGCTTCAGCCATAAATATATAGGTCATGTAATAGAGCTGCATCTTGTTGCTCACACTACATAATAAGGTTGCAACTGATTGGTTAATTCTTGATACCAGAAATTCTTTTTTTAAAATAATCTTTTGTTTTCTGTTTAGGTTTTTTTTTTTATTAATTTTTTTTATTTATTTCTAGAGAGAGGGGAAGGGAGGGAGAGAGACATCAACGTGTGGTTGCCTCTTGCATACCCCCAACTGGGGACCTGGCCTGCAACCCAGGCATGTGCCCTGACTGGGAATGGGACCAGTGACCCTTTGGTTCGTAGGCTGGTGCTCAACCCACTGAGCCACACCAACCAGGACTGATACCAGAAATTATTATGTACAAGTATAGGCACCTGATTTTTGAAAAAGTCACTTTGGAGCAAAAAGGGTATGTAATTACTATTGTTATAATTTTTTTGTAAATCAATCAAAATTGTACCTATTTTTTTTAGGGAAAAATGTATTTTTTGGTATGTTTCAGAACTTTAGGAATTAGTTTGTGTGTGCCATTAGATGAAAAAGGTTTAAAATCGCTGCCCTAGGGTAAGGCCCCGGGAGGAGGATTGCTGGGTCACACGCTGGTGCTTGTTTGACTCTGTGCAAAACTGCCAAACGTTCTCCTGGTGGTTGTATCCTTTTACATCCTTGCCAGAAATGTATGAAAAATTGTTGTTTTTCTGGATTCTGAAGGTTTCTGTATCTTTCCCTGCTGTCCCTGGGTGAAATATTGTCTAATTAAATTCATTTTCTGTTTACTTCTTCCAGTCAGGAATTTATCTAAGTGGGGTTTTTATGTATATGTACATCTTTTTTCATTTCTAGGAATGCTAATTAGCTGATCATAGTAACTAATTTTGGTTTCATTTCTATTAATTTTAGTATCGTAATGTCTTGTTTACATTTCTGAGAAACATATTCTCCCTTTTATCTCTTTGAAGACCCTAAATATAATCTATGTTAAATTCAGTTTTGGATGGCTGTTATTTTTATCTTCCCTAAATGGAATTAATCTTCAAAGTGCATCTGTTGGTTTCTTCTTAGCACTTAATTTCTCGTATATTAGAATTTTAAATGCAGACTGTAAGACCCCATTTCATTCTATGTATACTCCTTTAGCTACTAATTTTATATTGTCTCCACCTGTGCTCCTGCAGCCCAAGCCCAGAATTGGTTCTTAAATGGACACCTTAAGGTCCTTGTCCTGGGAAGTTGCAGCAGACAGTACCTGTCCCTGAATAGGTCTGCATAGTATGAGTTCTTGACTTCATGCAGGAAAAATCACAAAACAGGTCCAGGTGACTAGGATGGTACGTATATTGAAACTGGGGACAGGGAGACCAGGAAGGGCCTAGAGTGGAAGAGGCAACAGGGGAGCCTAGGCTAGGCTGCCTTAGCTCACTGGGAAGTCAGAGAAAAGGGATTCCTGGTGACAGGTTTGGGGGATTAGCCTGGGACGAGCTATGACTGCCCATTGCTCCCCCAGTTGCAAGTCTCCTGGGGCCCCTTAGAGTTTAAGAGATGTGTGCCTGTGGGGGAAGAAGTGGGGAAAGAGAATGGCACAGGCTGCTCCCCAGAGGGAGAGTCCTTGCTGGGTCCTTTGTCTTGAGGTTTTTACCTCTCTTACAGGTGGCAGGCTTCGGGGCCGGTCTCAGGGGAGGGTCCAGCAGAATATTCATCAGTTTTCCAGGTGGGCCCTATCAGAGTCCTGGTTCCCACTGATTGGTCAGTGACAGGGGGTCATAGTCACTGCAGCTGGTCCTGGCATCACCCACCTGGTTTTGCTGCTTTTCTGGGCCTGGAGCTGAAATACAGCTAAGGCCTAGGTGTTCTCTCTAGGAAGGTGACCTTCTGTATCTGGCTATAAAGTGCTAAGCCAATTTGTTCAGCTCTCTCAGTTTCCCTAGTCCACTTGTCCTGGCTTACTGGCCTATCACAGTGATATTGGAGATATCCCAAATAAGTCATCAAATCACTGGAAGGGTTGCTTGATCCTGTCCTGGGCAGTTTCTAGTCTCTTCTACCCCAAAAGAGTCAAACTATCACTTACTTTTTTTGTTCTGGACTATTAAAAGATAATTTTCAGAAAAAGGTAAAAGCATGACTTCCATGCAGTTATAATAATGAGCATGTATTAAATATTTTATTGGGTTGGCCAAAAAGCTTGTGTGTTTTTTTTCTATAAAATAAAAGATACATTTTCATTTTCACCAATAACTTTACTGATTTGGATATTTTGAGTCTGTCAGCTATCTCCTACATGGTATAATATTGATGGTTCTCAGTTAATGTCTTGATTTGATCGTTATCAACTTCAGCTGGTCTACAGGACCATGGAGCAATGTCCTTTGAGAAATCTCCAGCATGAAACTTTGCAAACCACTTTTGACATGTTTGGTCAGTCACAGCACTTTGCATACATTGCACAAATCTTTTGTTTGTTTCAGTTGCCTATTTACCTTTCTTGAAGTACTAAAGCATAATATGTCAAAAATGTCACTTATTTTCTTCTATCTTCAATATTAACATGGATACACAAAAATTCACCAATTTTGATAAGTTTTTTTAAATGCACACTAATGTGACAACTGTCACAATACAATCTAACAAAATTGCATCAAATGAAGTTAAACACAACTAAGTGCTACTAGAGCCATCTCAGGGAAAAAACAAATTTTTTGGCCAACCTAATATTTTAGAATTTCAAATGTATTTAGTCTTGTTGAGGTAAGAATGTTCAAATCTGTAGAAAATATTTATAAGAGTTTATCTGAGCCAAACAGAGGACATGCCAGGAAGGAATATCTCAACAGACTGACAAAAATGCTTCCCGGAATAAGTTTGCAGCTTCTTTTATGCATTTGGAATTAAGGAGGGAAGGTAAGGAAGATTACGTTAGTGGGAGAATACAAAACTGGGAAATCTCTGTGCTTGGATTACAGGTGAGTTAACAGGATTGTGCTGTCTTTGGAGGGTGGTCTAAAAAAGAGGCATTTCCAGGTATATTAAAGTAGATGCACATGAACAATGGACAGGGCTTGATTACAGCAAAGATAACTATCTTTTACTAGGGAAGTTATAGGCCTGGGGTGGGACTACCCACTTGGCCAGGACCTGCCCAGGTAGGAATTTATGATCAAATCACCCTTTCAGGTTACTTTTTGTTAGATTTTTTTTACGTAAGTTTTTTTTCATCCACAGTCTTTTGATAGGAAGGAACCAAGCACATGTTATATCCAGTTAAAAGGAAAAATATACATGTACAGATTTATGTGGAGAAAAGAATGTTAAGATGAAATGCAAAGAGATGAAACTGGTATTCCACAGTGGGAAGTCAGTCACTAAGTGGAAAAGTCACTTAGATTACTACCAGGTTGGATAGAATTTACATACCTATGAGTTACCTACAATTTACAAATAGTTGCAAAATGCCTCCAAACTAATGAACAAGGCTAAGCAGTGATCACTTGGAAAAAAAGTGTTCTGTGGATAATACATAAGTTTCCACTGAAATATGTTTTCTCCTGCAGGACCGAGAACCCCCTTGACTGTCCACTGAGCCCGCTCATCACATTGTGTGCTCTTTTGTTTTCAGTGCATGTAAATACATGCATTGTTTTGGAGCATGGAGTACAGGGGTCCCTTAATCTTGAATGGAAAATAATAATAAAAGTATTTAATCTAAATTACAATATACCTTTAGAAGCAGCCTGATCGTGTTAATTGGCCACAGTGTGTTATCATTATGTGACATCTGTCCAGAAGGTATGCAGCCATGTAATATGAAAAATAGAGACATTTATTGAAAAAAATACAAGATGCAAGAAACATTGTACTTAGGATAATGATACCTCAGTCCCCCTCAAAGGAGGCACCTTGGGACCTCCCAGTTCTCCCAGTTGCCATCAGCTGTATTTTCCTGAATCTCATCGATGGTCTGAAATCTCTTCCCTTTCAAAGGTGATTTTAGTTTTGGAAAAAAAGCCAGAAGTTGTTGGGTGCCAAATTTGGGCTATAGGGGGGTTGAGTCACCTGGGTAATTTGATGTTTCACCAAAAAACTCTGCATGAGATGTGATGCATGAGTGGGCACATTGTCGTTGTTGTGATGAGGCTGCCAATCACTGGTTGCCCATAGCTGCAGTCCTCTGAATCATCAGAATGGTTTCTGCAGAGGAGTGTTCAAGCTTCATGCAAAATTTGATGCAGATTTGTTGTTCTGCTTGCTCGGTCATTTTGAATGCGACGGCTGCACAGTACACGCATCCACTCAACAGCATCTACCGCCCCCACTGACTAGCACACTGAGGTCATCATTGTTCACGTGTGAGCATTCCAGTCCACTCCTGGACTGGATACAGTGGACTTGGCTGCCAGGTTACATCATGTCACGTAAACTGTTCTCATCGTATTAACAATGGCTGTACTGTTTCCAGACAGACCTCATACATCTCCTTTTTACTAATGGCTGTCCTTGTTTTACTTTGATGCTCAAACATATCTCATCCATGTTGATATTTTACCTCTTATAGTCTTCTAACTGTTGCCCTGGCTCCCTTCCCCTTGCCCCCAGCTGCACCAAACATGTTCCCTTCTTTTTTCTCACAACCCATTTCTTCTGAACCTTCTGGCTGGCAAAGATCGCAGTAGCTGGTGAAGCTTGAAGCCAGTATTCCAACTCGGTTCTGACTGCAAAGCCTGTGTTCTTTCCACTAGATCCATCATGACCTTCAGGAAGAGAAAATGGCATTCAAGCTGAACCTTGAGGGAATAACAGAATTTGTTAGCCAGAAATGGGTAAATAAAGCACTTTAATGCCACAAAGCTCCTTTGCCTAGGGCCCAAGTTCCTCTGTGGAGCTGAGTTAGCCCACAGGCATGTGTTGTGCCTTACACTTGCTTAATGCTTTGTTTTAATCTTCAGATCAGCTCTGCAAGATCAGTTGGGTTGTTATCCCCACCTAGCCCTGGAGAAAACTGAAGTGGCCCCTCCTAGGATTTATCTGGGGTCTGTCAGCTGTTAATTGGCTAAATTAAATTTAGAATTCCTTCCCTGCCCCGCCCCCACTCTAGGGTCTTTGTTCTTTCTACTTCAGAAGGGGTTTTAAGCAAAGGTGTGCAGTGATTAGAATTTATTTAGGAAAGACAATGATAAAAGAGTAACCTAAGTCATCTTTTTGACCAGTACTGAATATCACTTGAAGGCTGTAACCTTTAATCCAGCATTAAAATTTGGAATTAAAAATGTTTCTATGCAGAAATTTAAGTGCCTTAAAAGCCATCAAGGGTCAGCTACTCATAATGTGGTCCTCACACCTGCAACCTCAGTATAACCCTGAAGTTTATTAAAAATGCAAATTCTCACACCCCTACCTCACACTCACTAGAACAAAAATCTCTGAGGTGGAGCCCAGGAGTCTGTGTTTTGTTAAGCCCTCCAGGTGACTGTTGTTCACACAAATATTTGAGAAAGCCCTGATAATTTTCTCTGGCCACTGAGTCTTCTTTCAGCATTTCCTGGTTGTCAAGTGGGTACATCTTAAAATGATTTCCTTGATAGTAGACCAGAATTTCATCTGCGCATTAAATGATAAGTACTTTATGGTGAGGAATTATCATTACTGATATCTAGGAACTGGACTCATTAACTGTCTTTACCATTATACAGACTCTGGCATAGAATTGAACTCATATATAAAGGTGGTAGTAGGTAGAAAAAGGTCTGGAAGGATATACAACAAGCCATCGTTAAAGAAAAAGTTATTTGGCCATGGCCAGGCAGCTCTGTTGGTTAGAGCATCATCCTGATATGCCAAGGTTTCGGGTTCAATCCTTGGTCAGGGCACATACAAGAAGCAACCAATGAATGCATAAATAAGTGCAAAAACAAATCAGTGTTTCTCTCTTCTTCTCTCTCAAATCAATAGATAAAATTTAAAAGAAAAAGTTATTCATGACAAATGAATAGGGGGTGCAGACTTTATTCAGGGGGGCCACAGCATTGGAGTTTTGCAAGGGGAGAGAGATTGGGCTCAACTCCAAATACAACAAGGAGCGGTAAGGGTTCCTATCATTGGAGCAGAGTGGGGTCGGTGGATAGAAGATTACTAAGGGGATAAGGTAATTCTGTGCTAAACTGACCTCTCAGGATTCTTGTTGAAGACAGACTTAGATGATCAGATAATACTCGGCAGATGGTGAAGGATGGTGAATTTGATCGGTTATTGAGGGTGGGGGATTCTAGCTAAACCAACTTGAGACAGGATTCTTGCTAAGACTGGGCTCTTGAAGAATATGCCTAAGGATGGGGCTTCGGGAAGCTTACAGAAGCCTGACTAAAGTTTGGTTGAGAAGAGAAGAGAGTCTCTGTCACAACAAACAGTGCTTACTCTGGGGAAAGTTACGGGACTATGGAGAAGTAAGGGGAGGGGCGTTAACTTTTACCCCCTATGTTTTTATATTTGCCCTTTATACATGGAGAATCATTTGTAGCATTCATTTTAAAAAGTATATTTTGGTAGAGAATTCTGATGTGTTTTCAAATGGATACATTTTTTCTCAGTTTCATGTAGTTTTACTAAAAGTAATAAATAATATTGTAATATCCATTATCCAACTTGGAGAGCTTCTACATAAATTTATTTATTGAGAGTTGTATCTGTTTTAAGTAATCAGCTTTTTTCTTCTCATCTAGTAGTGAGTTATATTTTTAGAAATAAAATTCAAATGAATAGCCTTAATGTGACAGATGATGTTTTGTTGAAACTAATTGCCTAGGTAGATTTAGTACTAGAAGTATGCATTTGAATGTTTTGTTTTACTTATTGATGGGATTGTTTTGATTTTGAGCATAATGGAACGTTATTTGAGTCAGCATCACTATTTCATTTGTATAGCAGTGAACACAGCCACCATGTTGTGGCTGAAACCAGAAAGGTCAGCGTTCATGCTGCCTGTCACTACTGGAACCAATAAGCCCAGACAAAGGTGGAGTCTTTATGGGCATTTTATTTAGATGGCTGTGATCTGAGAAGACAGTGGGTTATGTACCCGCAAAAATTGTCTTAACATCTCATTACAAGCTGACCTTTTCATAAGGAGAAGAAAGGGCGGGTAAGGGGTTTGGGAAAAAGGTTAATTGAATAAGAGTTGCAGTCTGGCAGTGATATTTTCATTTTTTATCTGTTGATCCACAATTCTTTATCTGCATTCCCTGCATTCCCTCCCTGGAACGCAATGGCTCCACTGCTTCCAGCACCCCTGGGGCACAAAGGTTGAGTTGCTGTCAGCCTCCTGGAATCACGTGGTCATGCCTTGCAGTTCCTGGAATGACAGCTTTCCACTTCCTGAGCCACTTAAGCCCATCAAATATAGCAAAGGCTAAAATCTTTAACTCTTGAGTTCCCTCACCATGACCATGGAACTAATTCCTTTGGCACCCACTCTTTTGAGTTTGAAATGCCTATGAACCAGTTCCTCAGTGCTGTTTCTTCTGCCACTCACAGTACTGTCACTGTTACACACTGATGTCATTTGGCATTTGTTAAGCACCCGAATAACTATAAACACGAACACCGTTGTAAATCCTACCATGTTCTGTAGCGAGGTAGCCATTCTGATGCTGCAGACCCAGCAGTGGACCCTGGAGCAGGTGACGTTCCTTGTTATGCCCAGGAGGAGGGCAAAGATAATTGAAAACTTGAGGCTGTTTGAAAAATTATAATTGTGTCCATATTGAATATTTGAAACATGTAAAGGAAACCATTCAATTTGTGGTTTCTAAAGTGGTAGAAAAGAAGAAAGACTAGAAACCAGAGAACTGTCTAGCAGAACTTTCTGCGATGATGGCAGTGTTCTCTTCCCATGCTATCCAATATGGTGGCCACTCTGCACAAAGAGCTACGGAGCACTTGAAATGTGGCTAAGATGCCTGAGAAACTGAATTTTTAATGTTACTTAATTTTAATTTAAATGGCCACATGCGACTAGTGATGACCACATTGGACAATGCAGACCTACCTAGGTCACTGTTTATCAAAGTCTAAAGTGCAGGAGAATCACGTGGGGATCTTATTAAAACACAGATTCTAGTCCAGGCAGGTTCTGTGACTCTGCATTCCTAATCAGCTCCTAGGGCGTGCTCAGGCTGCCAGCCCAAGGACCATACTTTGAGAAGCAAACATCTAGAATATACTTGTATCCATTTATTTTAAATAATCTCCTAAAAGGAAGAAGCAAATTTTAAAATTCTCACAGAAAAAAAAAATCCTCACAGAACTCTAGGATTTTCAGGTGTTCTCACATTCTCACGTGCAGCCAGAAAGGTTCAGTGAGCTTCTGCAGGGGCTTACCCAGGGATCTGTGGGGAGCTGAAGTTTCCATTATGCTTGCCACGTAAGGTTAAAAGGAATCTTCTGGTAAAGACACCTATTTCAATCTCTCCCACTTTTTCTAAAAGAAAAAATAATCTTCCTTACAGGTTTTGTGTGTGAAGCTGTGTGCAAACCTGAAGTACCATCAGTCACATCTTTACAGTACAGTGGTGCCACCAGATGGTAAGCTTTCTCAGTACTTCCTTGATTCCTATGCTAATTTATTTCAATTCTTCCAAATAAAGTAAGAAGTGTGAGTTTGAGCAAAACAGACTTCTTGCCTTCCCCTACCCCATGCCACCCTACACCTGGCTCCATTCAGTTCCTTCCTTTTCTGTTCCCCCAATATCTCTGATGTCTCTGGCAAACGCCCACTCCAGCAATCAGAGCAATCACAGATGAATGAGAAGCAGTTTCTGCCCTCAAAAACTTACTCTTTACCTAGGAAGACTCTAAGGTGATTTTAACAAAGTGCGATATAAGCCATGATAAAATGCGTAGCGTGGTAAGGAAATCTGTAAACTGTAGTTCGATGAGGGGACCGTAGGAGCCACGCAAACAACCACAGGAACTCAGGGACTTATGAATTACCTGTTTGCGCATTTGTTTTAGAATTTGTGTATTTTAAAGTTCTATTTATAAAAAGGAAATTTTAGTTCTGTGTTGTCTTTTTTTCTTAACAGAAATAACAGTTAATTACAGACATGGCCTTCCCTTGATAACACTCACTTTGCCATCCAGAAAAGAACGCTGTCAATTTGTGGTCAAACCAATGTTGACAACAGTTGGTTCATTTCTTCAGGACATACAAAATGAAGATAAAGGTGTCAAAAATGCAGCCATCTTCACAGCAGGTATATATATATCTTTTCAACTTTGTCTTTTTCTTTTTTCCTGAACCTCTGTTTTGCTTATTTAATTTTTAAGAAAGAAGTTCATTTTTTAATTCTTTATATGGCCAAATGGTTGGTCTTCAGTGGGACCTTAATTTTGATACTCAGTAATATTAAAAACATTAACTCCATTGAAAACAAATTAATGGAGTAAATTCAGTGTAAGTTTCAGTTACTTATTTCATAAACTTAGTACTGAGGAAAAAGAATTTTTTTTAATATTTCTTTTTAGAAGAAGGGAAGGAAGGGAGAGAAACATCAATGTGAGAGAGAAACATCAATTGGTTACCTCTTGTATACGCCCCAACAGGGGACTGAACCCGCACAGGCGTGTGCCCTGTCCCCTTTGCTTTGTGGGACAATGCTCAGCCAACTGAGCCATGCTGGCAGGGCCCTGAGAAAAAAAATTTTTTTAAACATTTTATTTATTTATCTTTAGAGGGGAAGGGAAGGAGAGAGAGAGAGAAGGAGAGAAATATCAATGTGTCAATGTATGGTTGCCTCCCATGCGTCCCCCTCCGGGAACTGGCCTGCAACCCAGGCACGTGCCCTGACTGGGAATCAAACCGCAATCCTTTGGTTCACAGGCCCGTGCTCAATCCACTGAGCTACACCAGCCAGGGCACCCTGAGAAAATTTTAATGGCACAGTCACCAGCATGTAATTTTCAGCAATATTTAAATAATTGAAAAACAAAATGTAGTTCCAATGATTAAAATATCCAGTGAACAATTAAAATACACAAGTAGTTTATTTATCTTTGTTATAAAGCAATTCCATTATAGTATGTTTTATGACAGAATTGTTTCTCAGGAAGAATATACATATTTTTTAATACCAGCAGAGGTGGTTAATCATTTGGACATTTTAAATTTAAAATACAGCTTTTAAAGCTGTTCTTGTGGTCTGACATGGCCTTAGACCTACCGCCCCTAGAATAAAGAAGCATTTACCCCAGCCCAGTGTACAGAGGTTACACATATAAATAAATGAATAAATTTCCATTGTTATTCATTGTAGTATTACTTGATTAGAATAAGCTTATTAAAAGTTGAATACTGTTGCAGTTTTGAAAAGGAAATAAACCTTCTTTCCTATCCAAGTTCAGAACTAGTGAAGGATAGATATAGAAGTTGGGAAAAATGGAGATTAAAGAATTTATTTACTCAACCAATGTTTATTGCATACCTAACTTATACCAGCCACTGTTCTAGATGCTAGAGGTAGAGCAAAGAAAAGCTCCTGCTCTTGTAGAGCTTACACTTTAAATGGAAAAAGAAACAAGATAAAGAAATAAAATATATAAATTATTAGATAATAAGTGCTTTGAAGGAAAAATAGAGCAGAGTGGGGTGGGGGGGGTCCTGTGTGTTGTTGGGGAGCAGGTGCTTGGCAGAGGGGAGAGAGCTCTCCAGGCAGAGGCCCTGAGGTGGGAGCCGGCTCCTCGGTGGCTGCAAAGAAGGGAGCTGGGTGGAGGTAGGAGGGGATTGGCAGAGTGGGGAAAGCCTCGTTGTAGGTTATTGTGAGGACTTTGGATTTAACTGCAAGAGGGCAGCTTTTTTCCTGGTAAAATCAGAATCAAAGAATAGAGTGTTAGTACGATGGCCACAATGGCCAAATACTCCATCCCTGGACTAGACAGACATCCCCCCACAACACCGAGCCACAGGAGCACTGAACACCCATGGGCCTTCCCCAAAGGGCCAGGGCCAGGGCCTGCCTTCCTAAACTTCTGAGAACAGGCAGATGCAAACCTTGAGCACAGTGCTTGCCTGGTAGGTACTGTGCACTCAATAAGTGCTTGTTAAAATGAATGAAATAAGAGAGGTTAAAGCATTGATGGATATGTACCCTACTTTTTTCTAAAAATAATTTGAGTAGTTTTGAAACATAAAGCACACAGAAAAAGACTAAGAATCTTAGAGAAAGTGGGCTTTTTGGACTGATTAAAACACTTCCGGGTTCAAATCAATATTTGCTCAAGAATCGGTGAAAAATTTCAACACTTAATCATTAGCTCCTTCAAGGTGTTCCACGTCAGCTTTCTGCTGTTCCTACGTAGTTATAAAGGATGATGTAGTACTTCAACTGAGAAATCATACACGGTTGAATTCCTTTTCATAGCAATATCTTAAGGAGCTGGTTTGAAGTCATGTAAGTGTAAATTTTAAATGGCACTTGCAAAGACAGATAAAATGATTAGTGTGTTGCTGATCTTTTTAAAAGAGGCTCTGTGGGTGAAATTTGCCTGTATTTCAATTCGGGCATGAAAAGAGTGTTCTAAGCTTGTCACTGTTTTGCCCATGGTGTGGGCTGAGTTATTTGGCAGTTCCTTAGAAGATGATCTCACCCCAGTTGATGAACAGGAACCCAAACAGCCAAATTCTAGGAACAGACCCAGGTGCAGACTTGACAAAAGAACTACAGAGACCCAGACAGGAGGCAGGCAGCCAGGGTCTTCCTGAGTTCACCGGCAGTCTGCCGTCTCACACAGGCGTAGAGCGGAGATAGCTCCAACTGGGTGTAACTAAGCAAATAGCCAGGAGAAAATACTGGTCCTGCACTTTGTATTACGTAATTATAAGTGTACCCTTGTGAAGGGGTAATGATCGAAAGAGAAACTCCTACACGGTGCCAGCTTTTCGTTTACTGTTCAATGAGTTTGCTTTCTTCACACCTGTGTCACATTAAAGTTTAGTTCAAAAATGTAATAACATAAACTAGGCCATATGAGCAGTTGTGCAGAGCATACTGAGGTTAAAAGTTTCTGAGAGATTTTCTTCCTGAAATGTTCCTAGGATATTTGTAATTACTGTCAGAATCTCCTACCCCTCTCCACCTCCATAAAACAAACCACAGAAATGCAGATTTATTCCTTAGATTTAATTATGTTTATTACTGCCCCTGCCATGCCCACCTTTCATCTTTCTCAGCTCTGCCTCTATTCATCTTGGCCAAGCTACAAAGGGAGAGAGCCCTGCACATGGTGGTTTGTGGTGCTGTTTGCCTACCAAGTTTTAACCAACACAGATCAATCACCTGTAGTAATTAAAAATAAGAGAAAGGCAGGCTTTTTTAAAATATAGAGGGAGGAAGAGAGGGAGAGAGGTAAACATCGATTTGTTGTTCCATTTATTTATGCATTCAGTATTTGCTTTTTGTATGTGCCCTGACTGGAGATCTGGCCTGCAATCCTGGTTAATCAGGATGATGCTCTAACCAACTGAGCAGCCAGGCCGGGGCACAAAGGCAGGCTTTATAAAATGGTACTACCTGGCCCTGGCCTGCATGGCTCAGGTTTTGGACTTGATCCCCAGTGGGGGATCCTGCAGGAGGCAACTGACCTATGCATACCATTTGAGCTTGGTTGTAAGCAGCACAAATGGACTCCAGTGAGGAGTGCATCAGCAGAGGTTGGGGTTGCCAGAAAGCCAGGTTCAGAAGAGGGCAGGAACCAAGGGAGTGGAGACCAGGTTAGCCCAGGACCAGCCTGATGAGCTCTGCTGTCACATCCCCACCCCGAAACTGCCACCTCAACTGCTCTGGCCTTGCTGTGAAGAGTTCCCACCTCCCCTGAATCTTTGCAAGACTGTCTACAGATACAGCTTTGCCAGCAACATCAGTCTGGACCCCAGCCCAGCTCGGACAGTGTGTGAGAGGAAGCACCGCCTGCTCCGCTTGGTCCAGTGGAATGGACGGTAGAGCAGCAAGCGAGGATCCATCCCAATGGGAACAGTATTGGGTTAGTGAGCCCCCCAAAAGACAGGTGTCCACTACTGTACTGTAAAGATCTGGGTTTTTATCTATAATGTAAGAGTATTTGTCTGTATGGAAAGAGATTCTTACCATTCTAAAACAAGGATCTATTTTGCATTATATTTTCTCTTTCAGATGGCAGTAAGATTGCAGCTTCAACCTTGATGGAAATTTTGCTAATGAATGATTTTAAACTTGTCATTAATACAATAACGTATGATGTGCAGTGCCCCAAGAAAGGTGAGAAACAGCTACACAGCTGTCTTCACATCTCCCTGTAGCTCACTTGTACAGGGAGCAAGCAGGCCTTATGAATCTTTTAAAAATAACCAAATGACCATATTTAAGGTTTTTTTAGCAGTGGTATAAATGATCCAGTAGAAGTTGAGTAGCAGGACTTTTAGTTTCATGTGCTCTTTTTAGAGTTTTAAAACTTCACTGTAGGAATTTTAACCTGACATTGTTAGGTTAAGAAGTAGGCCTGAAAATCATGAACTCAAGTGTGTATTATTATACAGCTCTTAACTCTTTCTTTAAAAATAGATTTTATTTTTTAGAGCAGTTTTAGGTTCATAGCAAGATTGAGCAGATAGCAGATAGTTCCCGTTTACACTTTGCCTACCTCCCCCACAGCCTTTGCTGCTGTCAAGCACCACAGTGGTACATTCGTTAAAATCCATGAACCTGCCTTGGCACATCATTGTCACGCAGATTCCATATTTGACATTATGGTTCAATTATTTTTCCTACTTAAGGACATGCCTATTGATCTTAGAGACATGCCTATTAATCTTAGAGAGAGGACAAGGGAAGGAGAGGGAGGGAGGAGAGAAAGGGAGAGAGACGTTGATTGGTTGTCTCTTGAATGCACCCTGACTAGGGACTAGACCTGCAACCTAGGCTTGTGCCCTAACCGGAAACTGAACCCACGACCTTTCAGTTTACAGGATGATGCTCTAACCAACTGAGTTACACAGGCCAGGGCTAGGGCTCACGTTTGATGTACATTTATTGGGCTTTGAAAAATGTATAATGACATATATCCACTATTGCAGTATCATACAGAATAGTTTCGCTGCCCACAATATCTTCTGTGCTCTGCCTGTTTATTCCTCCCCCAACCCCCAACCAATGGCAACCATTGATCTTTTTACTGTCTCCATAGTTTTGCTTTCCCAGAATGTTAATATGGTTGGAACCATACAATATGTAGCCTTCTCGGATTGGCCTTCGTAAATTGGTACCATACATATAAGTTTTCTCAGTGTATTTTCGTGGCTTGATAGGCTATTTTTATTTGGTGCTGAATAATATTCCATTGTCTGTATCATAGTTTATTTATCCACTCTCCTACTGAAGGTCATCTTGGGTGTTTCAAAGTTTTGACAGTTATGGTGGCTATAAACATCTGCGTACAGGTTTCTGTATGGACATAAATTTTAGTTCATTTGGATAAATACCAAGGAGCATGAGTGCTGGATCATATGGTAAGAGTATGCTTAGTTTTGTGAGAAACTGACAAACTTTCTTCTGAAGTGATAGTACCATTTTGCATTCCTATAAACCACAAGTAAGAGTTACTATTGTAATTTCTCATCAGCATTTAGTGTTGTCATTGTTTTGGGTGTCAGCCATTCTAATAGGTAGTACAGTAGTATTTCATTGTTGTTTTAATTGGCAATTGCCTATTGACATATGATTTCAAATGCTTGTTTGCCATTTGTATATCTTCTTTAGTGGGGTGTCCAAGTCTTTGGCCCATTTTTGAAGCAGGTTGTCTGTTATCTTATTGTTGATTTAAGACTTCTTTGTATATTTTGCATTACAATTCACTATCATATCTTTCTTTTTATTTCCTCCCAATGTGTGGCTTATCTTCTCATCCTCTTAGCATTGTCTCTGAGAGCACAGGTTTTTAATTTTAATGAAGTCCATCTTCTCAATTATTTCTTTTGTGGATTGTGCCTTTGGTGTTGTATCCAAAAGTCATCTAGGTTTTCTCTTGTGTTATTTCTAGGAGTTGTATAGTTTTGTATTTTATTGGGTTGGCCAAAAAGTCTGTATCATTTTTCCACAAAAATAAAAGACACATTTTTCATTTTCACAAATGATTTTATTGATTTGGATATTTTGAGCATATTGGCTATCTCCCACATGGTATAATGTTGATGGTTCTCAGTTAATGTCTTGATTTGATCGCTATCAAACTTCAGCTGGTCTATCCGACCATGAAGCATTGTCCAGTTGAGAAATCTGTAGTGTGAAACTTCGCAAACCATTTTTGACACGTTCGATCAGTCACAGCACCTTCTCCTTACACTGCACAAATCTTTTTTTGCCTTTCAATTGCATTTTTACTTTTCTTGAAATAATAAAGCATAATATGCTGAAAGTGTTGCATATTTCCTTCCTTCTTCAATATTAAAATGACTACATAAAAATTCACCAATTTTGATGTTATTTAAAAAATGCACACTGATATGACAGCTGTCACAATACAATTGAACAAAATTTCTAGTGAAGTTAAAGTCAACTAAGTGCTACTAGAACCATCTTATGGGAAAAAAAAGCAAACCAACTTTTTGGTCAATGCAATGCATTTAAGTCTGTGATTTATTTTAAATTAATTTTTGTGAAGTGCGTAAGGTCTGAGTCTAGATTCATATTTTTGCATGTGGAGGTACAATTCTTCCAGCATCATTTGTTGAAAGACTGTCTTTGTTCCTTATTGTTCTTGCCCTTTTGTCAAAGATCAGTTGACTGTACTTATGAGGGTCTGTTTCTCGGTTCTCTCTCTTGTTCCATTGATATTGATCTGTTTTTGTTTCTCACCAATACCACACTCTCCTGACTACGGCAGCTTTATAGGAAGCCTTCAAGCTGGGTAATGTCAATCATCTGACTTTATTCTTTTTCAGTCCTGAACTGGCTGTGCAGGGTCTTTTGACTATTTGTGTAAACTTTGGAATAAGTTTATTGATGTACACAAAATAACTTGCTAGGATATTGATTGGGGTTGTGTTGAATTATAGATAAATTTGCGAAGAACTGATTTCTTGACAATATTAAGTCTGTGCATGAACATGAAATATTTCTTCATTTATTTAGTTCTTTGATATCTTTTGTCAGACTTTTGTCATATAGATCTGGTACATATTTTGTTAGGTTTATACCTAACCATTTTCAATTTTTAGGTGAAAATATGAATGCTAATGTGTTTTTAATTTCAAATTCTAGTTGTTTATTGTTGGCATATAATAAAATGATTGACTTCTATTTATTAAGCTTGTATTCTACAGCCTTGTAATAATTGCTTATTAGTTCCTGGAGGGTTTCTTATTGTTGATTCTTTCAGATTTTCTACATAAGCAATCATCTGCAAAGATAATTTTATTTTTCCCTTTTTGTGTAAACATATATGTATTTATTTACAAATACAGTTGGCATTCAATATTATATTAGTTCTTCCTGTACAACATAGTGTTTAGACATTTATATAACTTAACAGCTGATCAACCTGATAAGTCTAATATGCATCTGACACCATATGTAGTTAATACAATATTGTTGAATGTATTCCCTATGCTGTACTTTACATCCCTTTGACTTTTTATAACTGGAAATTTGTACTTCTTAATCCCTTCCCATTTTTTTACCCATTTCCCAATACGCCTTGCATCTGGCAACCATCAAAATATTCCTTGTATCTATGAGTTTCTGTTTTGTTTACTTTAGTGAATTAATTAATCAATTCAAATAAGTTTTTTTGGTGGAGTCCTTAGGGTTCTCTGTATATAGTATCATGTCTTCTGCGCATAATGTCAGTTTTACTACTTCCTTTCTAATTTGGATGGCTTTTATTTCTTTTTCTTGTCTGATTGCTGTGGCTAAGACTTCCAATACTATGTTGAATAAAAGTGGTGACAGTGGACATCTTTGTCTTTTTCCTAATCTTAAGGAGAATGCTTTTAGCATTTCACCATTGACTATGATGTTTGTTGTAGGTTTGTCATATACGACCTTTATTATGTTGAGATATGTTCTCTCCATTCCTACTTTGCTGAAAGGATTTTTTTAATAATAAATTGGTGCTGGATCTTGTCAAATGCTTTTTATGCATTTATTGTTATGATCATATGATTGTTGTCCTCCATTTTGTTTATGTTGTGTATCATGTTAATTATTTTGCCAACATTGCATCCCAGGAATAAATTCCAATATATCATGGTATTCGAGCTTTTTAATGTATTACTGAATCCAGTCTGCTAATATTTTGTTAAGGATATTTTTCATCTGTGTTCATCAGAGACATTGGCCTGTGGTTCTCTTTATCTGGGTTTGGAACCAGTAATGCTGGGGGGCTCTCTCACAAAATGAGCATGAGAGTCTTCCCTTCTCTTAAATTTGTTGGAACAGTTTGAGTTTTTCTTTGAATGTCTGGTAAAATTTACTCTGAAGCCATCTGGTGCAGAATTTTTGGTTTTGGGAGTGTTTTGATTACTGATTTGATTTTGTTAGTATAGTTATTGGTCTTTTCAGAAGATTGTATGTTTCTAGGAACAGGTTGTCCAATTTGTTGACATATTATTGTTCATAGTATTTTCTTATATTCATTCATATTTCTATGGTGTCAGTTGTCACTGCTCATTTATTTCTGATTTGATTTATTTGTATCCCCTCTTCCCTTTTTCTATGGATATTTTTATTTTTAAATGTCTCCAGAGCACAGTAGTTCAGAGAAATCCCCCTCCCCTCAAGCCTTTGTGCAGTTTCTCTAAAAGAAAGATGAGTTCTTGATAATGAAACAGCTTGTACAGCACAAGGACAGTAAGTTCTAGAGGCTTCTGTCTCACCACTAGTAGAAATGCAGCTTTGCCTGCTCTGTGCAGTTGTCATCTGATGGTTGTTGGCATCAATTTAACACTGATAGGAATCTCCAATTTGGGGTGAGTGAAGAAGGAAACCTTATTATGTGAAAAACAGTTCAATTATGGTACAGTACAACTATGAAAACAGCATGGATGTGAGGCAGCCCTGGGGCAAGGTCCCCCTCCCTCTTTTCGATGAGTTTGGTTAAAGGTTTAAGGTTTGTCAGTTTTGTTTATCTTTTTAAAGAACCAACTCTTGGTTTCATTGGCCTTTTAAGACTCTATTTCATTTATTTCTGCTCTGTTCTTTATTATTATTTCTTTCCTTCTACTCAGTTTGGGCTTTGTTTGTTGTTCTTTTCTAGTTCCTTTGAATGTAAAGTTAGATTATTTATTTGAGGTTTTTTTGGTTCTTGAGATAGGCTTGTGTGGCTATGAAATTCCCTCTTGGGACTGTTTTTGCTGTCTTCCTTCAATTTTGGTTCATTGTGTTTTCATTGTCATTTGTCTCCAGGTATCTTTTGAATTCTTTCTTGATCTCCTTGTTAACCCATTCATTGTTTAGTAGCATGCTATTTAGCCTCTATGTGTTTGTATGTTTTTTAGTATTTTTCTTGTAATTGATTTCTAATTTTATACCACTGTGGTTGGAAAAGATGTTTGATATGATTTCAGTCTTAAGTTCACTGAGACTTGTTTTGTGGCCTAAATTTGGTTTACCCTGGAAAGTGTTGTATGTGCACTTGAAAAGAAAGTATATTCTGCTTTTACTTTGGACTGAAATTTCTAAATTAAGTCCAGCTGATCTAGTGTGTCATTTAAAGCTGCTGTTTCCTTGGTGATTTTCTGTCTAGATGATCCTCCATCAATATCTATGGGGTGCAAAACTCTCCTACTATGTTGATCTCTCCCTTCATATCTGTTAATATTTGCTTTATATATCCAGGTGCTCCTATATCAGATGTGTAACTGTATGCAAGGGTTTTATCCTCTTGTTGAATCAATCCTTTTATAATTATGAAATGCCCTTCCTATAGCCTTTATTTTAATGTCTATTTTGTCTGATATAAGTATTGCTAACCCAAAGTTTTTTTATTCTATTTGCATGAAATATTTTTTCCATCCCTTTGATTTCAGTTTGTGTGTGTCTTTTGATACGACGTGGGTCTCTTTTAGGCAGCATATGTATGAGTCTTATTTTTAGTCCATCCTGCCACCTTTGTTTTTTTTTCTACCCTTGATTTTTGATTGGATCATTTAACACCTTTCCATTAAGTAATTATTGACAGGTATGTGGTCATTGCCATTTATTATTCATATATATTTTTCTTCTTAAAGAAGCCCCTTTAACATTTCTTGTAATACTGGTTTGGTGGTGATGAATTCCTTTAGTTTTTTCTTGCCTGGGAAACTCTTTATATCTCTAATTTTAAATGATTGCCTTGCTCAGTAGAGTAATCCTGGTTATAGGTCCTTGCTTTTCATCACTTTGAATATTTGTTGTCAGTCCCTTCTTCCCTGCAGAGTTTCTTTTGAGAAATCAGTTGACAGTCTTATGGGAACTTCTTTGTAGGTAACTAACTGCTCTTCTCCTGCTGCTTTTAAGATTCTCTCTTTGTCTTTAGCCTTTGGCATTTTAATTATGGTATATCTTGGTGGTGGGTCTCTGTGTTTATCTTCTTTGGGACTCTACACTTCCTGGACTTGTATGTTTATTTCCTTTAGCAGCTGAGGGAAGTTTTCAATCATTATTTCATCAAATAAGTTTTCAGTCCCTGGATTTCTCCCTTCGTCTCCTGGTACCCCTTGATGCAAATGTTATTATACCTGATTGTTGTCCCAGAGATCTCTGGATTATCCTCATTTTTTTTTTCAAAATTCTTTTCTTTTTTTTCTTTTTCTTCTTTTGCTCTTCCATATGTTGTCTCTCAAATTGCCAAGTCAGTCCTCTACTTCATCTAATCTGCTGTTGATTTTATCTAATGTGTTCTTCATTTCAATTTTTCGATTCTTCTTTTCTGTTTTTTTTTTATGGCTTCTGCATCTTTGTCAAAGTTTTCACTGAATTCATCTATTCTCCCTGTAATTTCATGAAACAACTTATAACCAATGTTTTGAACTCTATTTCTTATAGATTGCTTGCCTTCAGTCTGTTTAGTTTGGGGTTTTTTTCCATGAAGTTTTGTCCTGTTCTTTCATTTGGTACATGTTTCTTTGTTTTCCTCTTTTGGCTGCCTCCTTGTTTGTTTCTGTATATTAGGTAGAGCTGCTACATTTCCCAGTCTTGGCAGGGTGACCCTATGTAGTAGATATCATGTCCAACCCAGTGGTGTGATCTCTCTGTTCATTTCAGCTAGGTGCTCCACGGGTGTTTCTTGTGTGGGTTGTGTGTGTCCTCCTGTTTTAGTTAAGCCTTGATTGTTGTCAGCTTGTCAGTGGGTGCAGTTCACCCTCAGGCTGACTGGCTGTGAAAACTGGCATGATGACAATAGATGAGCTGTTTTATGGTGGCTGGCTCCACAGAATGGGATTCACTTTAGCTGGGCCCTACTGCATGCCAGTCCACCCTTTTAGTGTGTTATTTGTGGAGCTAACTGGGTGGTACTCTGGTGTGGTCTGAAGCTAGCATGGGGTATGTTGATTCTGGGACTTCTTGGGAGGGGCTTCAGGGCAGGCCCAGGTTAGCAGCTGCCTGTGCCTGGCCTAGGGCCACCTGACAGGAGCTACAAAGCTATGTGTGGTTGGTAGCTGCTTGCTCCGGGCTTAGAGGCACTTGGGATAGGCTATGCTATTAACCGTGGCCGACTACCACTGGAGCTCAGCTTGGTGCCACTTAGCAAGTGGTACACAGCCTTCCAAAGCCAGCTGCTGCTGGTTTGGAGTTTGTGCACCTTTGAGGGATTTTAGGAAAGTCTGCAGCCCAGGCTGAGGCTGGCCACTTGTAAGGAATAGCAGCTGAGAGAGGCTGTGGCTGTTGTACGAGCTGAGTGTGGCGGGGCCTCAGGGTGGAGCAAGTGGTATTAACCAGATTTATGGAGACTCAGGTTTAGTACTTTCCTGTGCCTGCAGGCTGGGTCTGGGGAGAACTCAACAAGGTGTTTCACTTAAGTCCTGAAAAGAGCTGCCCCTCCAGCCTTTGCCCTAAACCAGTCAATACAGTTCCTTCTGGTAAGTCCCTGGCTAGAGCAGCAAAGGGATAGCAAAGGAGCTTAGGGTGTTTGTGAGTGAGTGAGTCTGTGCTCTGGCCCTTTAAGACAATATTGGTCTACCGCAGCTCTCTGTCTCACCTGGACAGAATCCCTGCTAATTTTCACAGTCAGATGTTATGGGTGCTGTGCTAAGGGCTGGGGAGCCCATTGTGGGACTGGGACCCCTCATTCTTCCAGGGGGCTTCTCTCTGCAGCCGAGAGAACGATCCCGATTCTTAACTGCCCACACATGTATGTGGGACCAGCCCATTTTGTGTCTCCATCCCTTCTGCCAGTGGCTTCTTTAAATCCTTATAGTTCTGTTCAGCTAGTCATTAGGTGGTTTTCAAGGTTGTCCTACAATTTAGTTTTAATGCCGATGTGCTCATGGGACGAGGCGAGCACAGCCTTTCCCTACTCTGCCACCCTGACCAGAGGTCTCTGCTTTACTAGTAGTCCCCTGCCTGTTTCTTCTTTCCTTACTATGATTTTGAAAAGAATGGTGAGAGGAGACACTGTGCTCTTTTCCTGGTTTTAGTAGGAAACCTTCAAGTTTCTCACCATTAAATATTATGTTAGATGTTTTTTATTAAGTTGAGGAAGATCCCCATCCCCTCTATTCCACTTGCTGATTTTTTTCAATTTCTGCATCTGTTGATAGGATCATGTGATTTTTTTTCTTTATCCTGTTGATGTGATTGATTGCATTAATTGATTTTTGAATGTTGAGTCAGTCTTTCATACCTGCTCTATATACCACTTGGTCACGGTGTATAATTCTTTCTATACATTGTTGGATTCAATATGCTAATATTGTTGAGGATTACTGTTTTCTATTTGTTGCCATTATTCTTTGTTTCTAATTTTGTCTTTCAAGTGTTCTCTGCTTTTTCTGTCCTTTTTTAAAAGATTTTTATTTATTTATTTACTTTTTAGAGACAGGAGAAGGGAGGGAGCAAGAGGGAGAGAAGCATCAATGTTTCAGAGAGACATTGATCTGTTTCCTCTCATACACCCCACACTGGGGACCTGGCCCACAACCGAGGCATGTGCTCTGACTAGGAATTGAACCAGCGACCCTTTGGTTCTCAGTCCAGCCCTCAGTCCATTGAGCCACAGCAATTCAGGGATGCTTTTTATGATTTTAATTAAACATTCTATATGATTCCATTTTATTTTCTTTCTTAGCATATCAGTAACACTTCTTTTTAAAAATATTTTTAGTGGTTGCCCCAGGTTTTGCAATATACATTTACAAGTAATCCAAGTCTACTTTCAAATAACACTATATACACCATTTGACAAGCATTGCAAGCACCTTATAATAACCATATATTCCTGATCTTTCTCTCCCATTTCTTGTCATTCATTTCCCTTATATATAAGCTATAATTGTTGAATACATTTTTATTATCATTATTTTGAAAAACTCTTCTGTTATATCAATTAAGAATAAGGAAAAAGAAAAAGAAGTTTTGATTTTGTCTTCCCTCATTCTTTCTTTAATGTAGAATTTCTTTCTTTATGTAGATTTTTTCTCTGTATCATTTTCCTTCCCTTAAGATCTTTTAACATTTCTTGCAAAGTAGATGTATTAGCAATGCATTCCCTCTATTTCTGTTCATTTGAGAGTCTTTAATTCTCCTTCACTTTTGAAGGATACAGAATACTATGTTGGTGAATTTTTTCTCTAAACACTGTAAATATTTCACTCTATTCCCTTCTTGCTTCTGTACTTTCTTGGGAGAAGTCAGATATAAGTTTTATCTTTGCTCTTCTATAGGTAGGGTGTTTTTTCCTCTGTCTTCTTTCAAGATTTTTCTTTATGTTTGATGTTTTTCAGTTTAATATGATATGCCTAGGTTAGGGAAGTTAGGGACATTTATCCTCTTGATAGTCTCCAAACTTCCTGGATCTGTTTATGGTTTGGTGTCTTGCATTACTATGGGAAATTTTATTATTGCTCCAAATATGTCTCCTTCCTTCCTTCCTTCCTTCCTTCCTTCCTTCCTTCCCTCCCTCCCTCCCTCCCTCCCTCCCTCCCTCCTTCCTTGCTTCCTTCCTTCCTTCCTTCCTTCCTTCCTTCCCTCCTTTCTTTTCTTTCTTCTGGTAGTCCTTTTATATTACACCTTTTGTAGTACACCAGAGTTCTTTGATATCTTGCTGTTTTGTTCAGTGTCCTCTCTCTGTCTCTCTATTTTTCAGTTTGGGAAATTTCTATTCACATCCTCAAGCTTAGAAATTCTTTACTTAGCTATGTCTCATCTATTTAATAAGCCTGTCAAAGGCATTCTTCATTTCTGATAGTGTTTTTGATCTCTAAGAGTTCATATTGATTCTTTCTTACAGTTCATATTTCTCTGCTTTTATTACTCATCTGTTCTTGCATGTTATCTACTTTTTTAGTAGAGTCCTTATCATGTTAATTGTAGTCATTATAAATTGCTGATCTCCTATTCATTTCTCTGTTCTCCATCTGGTACTGACATCTTTCTTATTATAATTACCTTTTGTAATTGTACCACAGCTCTTGGGTATTCTCTTCCTTTTTTCCCATTCTCCTTTTTCATTGTCCTTCAGTTTGGGAAGTGTCATAAACCTATCCGCAAGCTCACTGACTCTTCCCTCCCTTTTGTCTAGTTTACTGTTGAGCCTATATGATGGCCTCAACAATGGAGAATGGAGCATTCTCCATTTCTATTATGTTTTTGTTTTCTAGCAATGGTTTTTGATGTGTTAAAAAATCCTCACATGAGGATATTTTTATTGATTTTAGAGAGAGAAGAAGGTGGCAGGGGTGGGTGGGGGAGTGAGATAGAGGAACATCAGTGAGAGAGAAACACTGACACATTGCCTTCCGTAGGCACTCTGACAGGGGACCCAGCCTGCAACCTTTTAATGTACAGGACGATTCTCCAACTGAGCCTCCAGCCAGGGCTGTTTTTGATTTTTTATTAGACTTTCCATCTTTCTGTTTATTTTACTCATCTGTTCTTACATGTTGTCCACTTTTTTCATCACAGCCCTTACCATATTAATCATATTTATCTTAATTTCATGGTCTGACAATCCCAAAATCTCTGCTCTATCAGATTCCGATTCTGATTCTTGTTTTGTTTCTTCACACTGTTTTTATTCTTGCCTTTTTCCTTGTTTTGTAGTCTTGTTGTTGAAATCTGTACATGATGTATTGGGCAAAAGGAGCTGTAACAGGTAAGTTTTTAGTGGATGGGAGTGAGGCCTGCCCTGCAGACAAGACAGGCTGCCTGTGAGTGCAGCCCCACTGCCCTGGGGGTGCCTCACTGAACCCTGACTCAGACTTGCCCAGCCCCACAGTGTAAATCAGATTAGCGGGGCGCAGTGGGCCCTGTTGGAGGAAAAATGACAGGAATCCTACTAGGTTAATGGAAAGTGA
Organism: Anoura caudifer; assembly: GCA_004027475.1. Lineage (NCBI taxonomy): Eukaryota > Metazoa > Chordata > Mammalia > Chiroptera > Phyllostomidae > Anoura > Anoura caudifer. The sequence goes on from PVKU01007449.1 coordinate 51,511, forward strand.
AGTTTATAAAATGATAAATTTGCAGTTTAAAAAAAATGTACTTAAATTCCACTTCTTTCCTAAAGCATTGTGAAATCTGGATTTGAAAATTCAGGACATGAAAATAAAATCCACATTGAAGGCACATGTAAAAGGAATAAGCAGCTTCTAAAGAAAAAGAAAATAATTCTTTCCCATTTTGGCTTTTGCTAGGAGATACCAGAGACAAATGTTTAAATTGTTAATACAACATAGGAATTCTGCAGTACTCACGTTTCTGAGAGAGTATAGCCAAAGTTTCTGTCACTGAATTCAGACGAACATTTTGTGTCACTTAACAAAGACTATGTCCTTGACCAAACTTCAGTCAGGCTTGTCTGAGCCCTCTTCCTAACTAGGCCTCACTTGGCCTGTAAAAACTGTGGACTCTTAGCACAATCCGTATTGTTTATGCCATGGCCCCACCACCCACACTACATGACCTAAACACCAGCAGAGTTTCTAACACTCAAGGCTGTGTCCCTAGGATGATGACTCCTGGCCCCTTAAAATGGTTGCCTGAGAAAGCTCAGCACTGGCAGGGGAATTTACTGGCTGTTCCAATGAAAACCTGGCAATAGGCAAATAAGCCTGAGCCCCTTCTCAGAGCTGTCACTTTAGAAAGCTTGTGATTATAAATCCTTTCTTTACTCCTTTTTTTTTAATTGTTGTTGTTGTACAGTTTTCTGTCTTCTACTCCCATCCCACTGCCCCAGCCCTCCCCACCTCCCTCCCATTTCCACCCCCGTAGTTTTTATCCATGTGTCCTTTATACTTGTTCCTGTAAACCCTTCCTCTTTTCCCCTGATCTTCCCTCCCCTCTACCCTCTGGTGACTGTCAGTCTGTTCTCAATTTCGGTGTCTTTGGTTATATTTTGCTTGTTTCTTTGTTTTGTTGATTAGGTTCCTGTTAAAGGTGAGATCATATGGTATTTGTCTTTCATTGCCTGGCTTATTTCACTTAGCATGATGCTCTCCAGTTCCATCCATGCTGCCACGAAGGGTAGGAGCTCCTTCTTTCTTTCTGCTGCATAGAATTCCATTGTGTAAATGTACCATAGTTTCTTGATCCATTCATTTACTGATGGGCACCTAGGTTGCTTCCAACACTTGGCTACTGTAAATTGTGCTGCTATGAACATTGGGGTGCATAGATTCTTTTGGATTGGTGTTTCAGGGTTCCTAGGATATAATCCTAGCAGTGGAATTGCTGGGTCAAAAGGTAGGTCCATTTTTAGTTTTCTTAGAAAATTCCATACTGCTTTCCATAGTGGTTGTACCAGTCTGCAGTCCCACCAACAGTGCACTAGGGCCCCCTTTTCTCCACAACCTCTCCAACACTTGTTGGTTGTTGCTTTGTTTATGATGGCCATTCTGACTGGTGTGAAGTGGTATCTCATTGTGGTTTTAATTTGCATCTCTCTGATAGCTAGCGATATCGAGCATCTTTTCATGTGTCTCTGGATCCTCTGTATGTCCTCCTTGGAGAAGTGTCTGTTCAAGTCTTTTGCCCATTTTTTAATTGGGTCGCTTGTCTTCTGAGAGTGGAGTTGTGTAAATTCTTTATATATTTTGGAGATTAAACCTTGTCTGAGGTTCATTGGCAAATATATTTTCCCATACAGTTGGTTCTCTTTTTATTTTAATGCTGTTTTCTTTAGCCGTGCAGAGGCTTTTTATTTTGATGAGATCCCATTTGTTTATTCTTTCCTTTATGTCCCTCGCTTTAGGGGACATATCAGTAAAAATGTTGCTGCATGAAATATCTGAGATTTTCCTGTCTATGTTTCCCCTAGGACTTTAATGGTGTCATGGCTTATATTTAAATCTTTTATCCTCCTTGAATTTATTTTTGTGTATGGTGTAAGTTGGTGTTCAAGTTTCATTTTTTTGCATGTAGCTGTCCAGTTCTCCCAACACCACTTGTTGAAGAGGCTACTTTTACTCCATTTTATGTTGCTGCCTCCTTTGTCAAATATTAATTGACCATAGAGAATTGGGTTTACTTCTGGGCTCTGTTCTATTCCACTGGTCCATGTGCCTGTTTTTGTGCCAGAACCAGGCTGTTTTGATTACAGTGGCCTTGTAATACAGTTTGGTGTCAGGTATTGTGATCCCTCGTAGTTTGCTCTTCTTTCTCAAAATTGCTGCAGCTATTCGAGGTTGTTTATGTTTCCATATAAATTTTTGAAGTGTTTGTTCTATGTCTGTGAAATATGCCATTGGTACTTTAATAAGTATTGCATTGAATTTGTAAATTGCTTTGGGTAGTGTGGACATTTTGATGATGTTAATTCTTCCAATCCATGAACACAGTATATGTTTCCATTTGTTTGTGTCTTCCTTGATTTCTTTCTTCAGTGTTGTGTAGTTTTCTGCATACAGGTCTTTTACCTCCTTGGCTAGGTTTATTCCTAGGTATTTTATTTTTCTTTTTGCTATATTGAATAGGATTTTTTTCTTGATTTCTGCTTCTGCTCTTTCATTGCTGGTATACAGAAATGCCTTTGATTTCTGGATATTGACTTTGTATCTAGCTGTTTGGCCAAATTCATTTATTAGGTCAAGGAGCCATTTGGCCAAGTCTATAGGATTTTCTATGTACACTATCATGTCATGTGCAAATAATGATAGTTTTGTTTCCTCCTTTCCAATTTGGATGCCTTTTATTTCCTTTTCTTGTCTAATTGCTGTGGCCAATACTTCCAATACTATATTGAATAGAAGCGGTGAAAGTGGACAACCTTGTCTTGTTCCTGATCTTAGTGGAAAAGATTTTAGTTTTTGCCTGTTGAGTATGATGTTGGCTGTAGGTCTCTCATTCATATATGGCCTATATTATGTTGAGGAATGCTTCCTCAATTCCTACTTTGCTGATAGTTTTTATCATAAATGGATGCTGCACCTTATCCCATGCTTTTTCCGTGTCTATTGATATGATCATGTGATTTTTGTCTTTGTTTTTGTTTATGTGATGTATTGCATTTACTGATTTGTGAATATTGAACCATCCTTGCATTCCTGGGATGAATCCCAATTGGTCATGGTGTATGATCTTTTCAATGTGTTGTTTGAAGCAGTTTGCCAATATTTTGTTGAGGATTTTAGCATCTATGTTCATCAGAGATATTGGCCTGAAGTTTTCTTTCTTTGTTATATCTTTATCTGGTTTGGGGATTAGAATGATGCTGGCTTCATAAAAAGACTTTGGATGTCTTCCATCATTTTGGATTTTTTTTAAAACGCTTGTGAAGGATTGGGGTTAGCTCTTCCTTAAATGCTTTGTCTTTACTCCTTTGGAGTGTCAGTCTCCTACCACCCAGAGCTGGCTCCTCTCTGCATTGCGGACATTCATGGGGGTCACTCTTGCCCTCAACCTGGTGGGCCCCTTGCTCTGACTTGCACCATTGCAGTTCTGGTGGTTACTTTTCTGGGTAAAGCCAGTTCACAAATACAAATGGCTTAACCTCAGTAACCAAAACCCATTCTCACTTTTTGAAAATTTCCAGTTCCCTGACATTGCCTAAGTTCCTGATGCTCCCCTCCCTCCCATAAAATGCCCTGCCCCCTTGGACAAATTAAAATTGAGTTCAGCTCCTGCTGGATCCCCTTCCCTGTTGGAATACTTACTGAATAAAATCTGTCTTTGCCATTTTGACTAGTGTCTGGCTTTGTTTATCTTTGATACATTCCACAGCTTTTGACAAAATTGTGCCCCATCTGTACCTTTCTACTGTGTGGAGACCTTTTAAATGTCAATACATATTCCATCTAAACCTCTGACTCTTTTGCAAATCTCAAAAGCTGAGAAGGAAACTTCCAGTTTTTACCTCTTTGAGGCAGCTTTAACTTAGAATGTGGAAAGGATTAATGACACAATAAAGTCTTGAAGAAGTGGGTGGAAGTGGAAGAGAAGTAACTTCAGAACTGCTGGCAAAATCTGGGGGATCACTGGGCTGATACTAACTCTAGGATCATAAATCTCTGTCTGTATTGTTGCTGCTGCTTGGCGGGAAGGCCCATCCTCCCTTCCTCTCACCTGTCCCCTTCCCTCAAGTTCTGTTCCAGGGTGGGGAACAGGTATGAACCCCAGGAAGGTATCATGACAGTCCAATATCATGTGAATTCATAGATCCACAGAGGTGAAAGGATGAGAGAACTCCATAATCAAAAGAATTCTATTTGAAAGACTCAGAAGTGGTGATCCCCTTTCTTGTCGATCTGAACCTCCTTTCAGATCTGTACCTTGTAAACAACCTCCATTTGAATTGCTTTTCAGATATATCCTATCCTTGTTTACATATTTGTACTCCAGCTTCCTTCCCCTGTGGATCCTTAAATAATTTTTGGATAGATGGTTGGAGGGTGGGGAAAGGGAATTCAGGTATAAAAGTGAGACTATAAACTATGTGTTACAACCTAAGGTGAGATATTTATTCAGTTGGGTTCTGGTAAGTGGATATTCTCCTTACTCTTTCTGTATGAAAATTTTTAAAGATCAAAAGTCATATAAAGAAAAAAGACAAAAACATAATTTTAAACTTACTGTCTGATAATTTATTATTCCAGATGGTCTTTATATGAGAGGGACTAGTGAAATCACCTGAGGTGGAAAGAAATGCCCATACCAGACACGTCCCGAGGAGCAGGGAGGGCTAACCAGCTGCGGGGAATCAGATCTGGTTCCCTGGACTTACAGACCCTGGAGGAAAAGATGTGGTGACTACCTTATGTTTCCCTTTTGTCTTTTCTCAGAAAAACTGAGTAGTGAGCACTCTACTGAAGTGGAAAACATGAAATCCTTGGTTCACAGACTGTTTACAGCCTTGCATTTTGAAGAGATTCATAAAAAGAGAGAGCAACATTTACTTGAGAAAATTGACCACCTGAAGGGACAGCTGCAGCCCCTCGAACAGGTTAGGAAGCCTCACAGCTGAGTCTGAGAATAATACCCAATTTTTATGTAGCACTGTCCATGTGAGCATTTTCTGAATGTTTTACCTGTACTCACTTTCTCCTTTCATCCTCATAGTGAGCCACGAGTTTGCTACTGTTATCTTTCTCATTGTTTAGATGGGGAAACTTAAGACACCAAAGGCACAAAGCTGATAAGCTAAAATGTGGTACCGGAACTCGAACCCCGGTGGTCTGACTCGAGCTGCCCTCGTGTACATCCCGCTTCCTCTCCGCGGCCCGCCGAGCCGAAGTGCCTCGTAAAGGAGGGTGGTTTGCGCGGGGATGCCCTGGCTGCGCTTCACCACTGCTTCCCTTTCAGAGAACAGGCCACGGCCCCAGCTCTGCTTAACAGAATTGGAGCTGGAGAGTTAGTGATGACTTCCTAACATCCGAAGTTAATCGGGGATAGAGAAAAAAATAACTTTTGGGGGGAGAAGGTGGTGGAGTCTTTTTTAATTTAAGGAAATAGTGGCATTTTTTAAACCTGTAATTCCACTTGTGCTGTTTAAATATAAATATAGGTGGGGAACTGTAACTTTGTATATGAATAGAAAGTTTCTGGAGAGAAAAGAAACTTTTAATAGTGATTAACTCTTAGGATATTTAGGGGATGGCAGAGAGAAGGACTTTTTAATATTATTTGTTGGATTATGTACCTACATTTTAATTTTTTCTTTACTTTTTAAAAAGTTGGTGGTATATTTATATTAAGAATAAAAAATTAAAAAGTGGCCAATGGGAAGTTTTTCTCCCATCGCCCTCCCAGTGCCATAGCCCTAAACTGTGAGCCATTTCAGATTTCATGTACAAATACAAATATATTACTATTTCAGAAAAGGGCATAGGCTGTTACACACTACTTTCACTTCTTCTAACAGTGCACAGGCCTACTTCACTTTATTTCTGTCCACTTTTTGTGTCTTATAGATATTGAATTTTTCTAAATTGAAGGTAAAGCATTCTACCACCAACAACAACAAAAAAACAATTCACTGAAGGCTCAGCTAATGGTTAGCATTTTGAGCAGTATTTTTATTTATTTATTTTTAAGATTGTATTTATTTTTAGAGAGATAGGAAGTGAGGGAGAAAAAGAGGGAGAGAAGGATCGATGTGCAAGAGATACATAGATTGGTTGCCCCTCACAAGGCCCCCAACTGGGGGACCTGGCCCACAACCCAGACATGGGCCCTGACTGGGAATTGAACTGGCAACCCTTTGGTTCACAGGCTGGCGCTCAGTCCACTGAGCCACACCAGCAAGGGCATGAGCAGTATTTTTAAATTAACGTATGTATGTTGCTTTTTAGACATGGTGCTATTACACACTTAATACATTACAGTATAATTTGTACATGCACTGGGACCCAAAAACTTCGTGTGCCTTACTTGATTGCAGTACTCGCTTCGCTGGGGTGGTCTGCATCCGACCTGCAGTGCACCGAGGCATGCCTGTATCCTGGAAGGATCACCTAATGGTGCATAGAGAGCTTTTTCATTTCAGCTGCGTAGTAGCTTTATGGATATATGGACCATTTTTGGTGTTTTACTCTTAAAACTGAATCTGTCAGGAATCACATGTGAGCAAGAGCACCTGTAGGATGGATTCCCAGAAGTGAAATTGCTGTGTTGAAGAAAATCAGCCTGTGACTTTAAGTAGGTCTCAGAGGATGGCTTCTGAGTTTTTCATTGTGTACCCATCTATTCTACTTAATTTTTTTTCATGAGAGGGTATTGCCTTTATAATATAAAAAAATGATTTATTAATTAACTGATTTGGAAATAGGTGATCACTCCTTAATGGATGTTTTTTAAATTGTTTCTTCATAAATCAGCCTCTTTAAAGTAATGCAGATGTCCATTATTGTTGTTCTTTTCTTCTTGCAAACTGAACAGCCCTTTATTTTTCTCCTCAGATGAAAGCTAGAATTGAAGCTCGCTCAGAAGCCAAAACCAGAAGACTTCTGTGGGCTGGATTAGCGCTGCTGTCTGTCCAGGGCGGGGCGCTGGCCTGGCTCACCTGGTGGGTGTACTCCTGGGATATCATGGAACCAGTCACATACTTCATCACATTTGCAAATTCCATGGTCTTTTTTGCATACTTTATAGTCACTCAACAGGTGAGTAGTTTGTTAGGAAAACAGTAAGTCAGAACATCTGCAAATATTTTATCTAAGTCAACTAATAAGCAATAAAACCTTTTTAGTTACTGAATTACTGCTCCCTGGTTTCTATAAGCCAATAAGTTTCATTGTTGTTTTTCATAAGGATGGAGATTTATATACAGCCCAGAGAAACAATATATAACTTCTATAGAGAAATAAATATTACAACTCACAGATTCCTCCACTGAGATCAACATATCAAATTTACATTCTTTTTTCCCCTCATTTATAAATAAAACTGAATTTGTGTTGAAAAACACCCAGTAACTTTTGCTTTATCTAGTGATTATCTTGTCAAAAATCTCCATTTCCCCCTTTCTTCCTTCTATCCCGGTGTGTGATTGCTCTTCCCAGATTGTTTGCTTTTGAAAGGAGCAGCTGATCTCAGACGAAGACTAAACATTTCACTTGTGTCGCCTTGTGCTGGCTCTGGTAGCTACTGCAAGTATTTCACTCATCTGCCTTTGCTTTGGTGTTGCTAAGGCGAGTATCTTTCTTGCGGAGGCATTAGGTTCATTTAAAACATGTTCTCTTTTTTTTTTAGGATTATACTTACTCAGCTATTAAGGGTAGGCAATTTCTTCACTTCTTTCATAAGAAATCAAAGCAACAGCATTTTGATGTGGTGCAATACAACAAGTTAAAAGAAGATCTTGCTAAGGTACTTTATTGTCAACACAGCATCTTACAGCTGGTTTTGTTTGGGAGCCAAAACTTAGTGTCAAGGAAATAAAATTGTTGGCTTATCCTCACAGGTTAAATTTTCCATGTATTGTGGTTTGTTCAATTAAATAGTTGACTTGTCTGATGCTAATTCCATATCCTACTGTTTTATTGTCTTCTGTGTTTGAAGTGGCGATAGCTTTAAATGTGTATGTGAAAAAGTGTTAAATGACTTTGAGATAGTAAAGTAATAGTTTTCGGTAGCAATCTATTTCTAGGTGAGTATTTGTTTTTAAGGAAAACAATGCAATATCAAGCTCATTAGCAGATTTGTAACCTGTTAAAAACAAAGAATTTTAGGATGGTAGACACTGATCATTTTAAGCTTTCTAAAGGCATTTGCAAAATTTTTCTCTTTAAAAAGAGAAAAATCAATATGGTATTCCTCCTTTAATCTTTTCTGTCTGTCACATGAGAAGTTGAAGGTGCTTATTGCCATTTGCCTGGTTGTACACCGTAGGGAAGTGGGGAAACCAGGGTCTGAAACCCAGAGTTTGTCTCCAGGGCCTGTTTCTCAGGCAGCTTTTATCTCCGGCCTCCCAACGGACTTATTAGCCTGTTCATATGGTGACTTCTCAGCATGTAACTAGATTTTAAATTTTTCTTAATTTTATAAGAAAAAATGTTCTGGTAAAAATATCTTCCATTGCTCAATGTATGCTCATTTAATAGCCAGTAATCATCATATCTTTTGATATCTGTACCTTCTCACCTACCCAGTCCTCAATTTGAAAAAAAAATTACTAAAATTTGTAACCCAAAAATTGGGATTAAAGAGATTTTAAAGATTTCTTTTAATTTTATATACTCAGTACTTAGGAGAAATACAATGATGTGTTTTAAAGGAGAAATACAATGATGCATTTTTAAAAAAATTTGGGGGATACTCTTCTATTACATGATCCAACCCAGGAGGGTTAAGGAATGTTTCCAACTAGTTTATAGCACTAGGCGTTTAAGATTTAAAGTAGCAATCTGTGAAATATTATTTTTTAAGGTAATAAAGTTGAGAAAAGAGGAGAAGCTGACAGGTCACAGAGTGATTTTTTTTTTTAATTTGAACTGGGAAAACCATTATAAAGGGGGAAACTAACATAGCAAGAACTATAAGGATGTATTAGAAACTTTACACTCACCTTTTAAGAAAGGATCCATTAAATCGAGACATCCTGGCATTTGTCAACTGGTGGTTTAGAGCATGGACTGACTACTGAGACGTTTCCTCGCCAGCAGGCGTGCTGGTATGTGTCTTCCGCTCTCTGATCGGGGGCTTTTTTTTTTTCTCGTTGACAGACCAAAGAATTCCTGAACCAGCTACGTCGCTCTCTCTATATTTACCAACACAAGTAGAGGAACTCAATGAAAAGAATTAATCTTACATTTTTAAACGTCAGTGAATTTTTCCATTATTTGTTGATTTTCCAGCTTAGAAACTGGAACTTTTTGAGTCTCATAGTTCATTTGAATTTAACTGTTTCAGTATCTTTTGTTAATAAAAAAAAAAAAAATGCTTGCCAAACACATATTCTTGGGAGTTCTCATTTGAGATGTTTGGTTTGTGGATTTTCACTGCTTCTTGAGGTTTAATGCTGGGAGGAGCTTCGCTGCATCCACCAAAATCAAAGTGGCTGCTGGTGCGGCTGGGCGCTCAGGCTGAGTCCTCATCAGCCTGTCTGGTGTTGACTGCCCGTGAGGGGGGGAAGTGGTTGGTGTGCTTGGCATTCCTTGTTCCTAGCCCGCATTTCAGACCATCTTGTCATTAATTTCTTTTTAAAAATTTGTTTTTATTTTAGTTACAATATAATATTATGCTAGTTTCAGGTATACAGCATATTTCAATGTTTATATACCTTATGAAATGATCACCATAAGTATAATAACCATCTGTCACTGTACACTCATTGTTTAAATACATAGTAGGGAAATTTTTATCATTAAATATAGCCAAAATTGTTATAAAATATCATCTGAAATGTTTCATCTTAGCTAATGTTTCTGGAAGTAGATACTGTCATATGTTGCCAAATACTGGACTAGGTGTTTTACATATTTATTGCCTATAATCCTATAAGGAGCTATTTTTAAAAAAGATTTTAAATATTTTTAAAGAGAGGGGAAGGAAGGAAGAGAGGGAAGGAGAGAAACATGGATCAGCTGCCTCTCATACACACCCCAGTTGGGGACCAAACCCACAACCCAGGCATGTACCATGACCAGGACCCGAACCTGCGACCTTTTGCCTTGTGGAACAACACCCAGCCAACTGAGCCACACAGGTTGGGGCTGAGGTCACTATTTTTTTTTGGTAGCTTTCCAATTTAATAATAAGGAAACTGAGGCTTACAGAGGCTCATTTCCCCAAGTGCACATAGTTGGACCATTTAACCATCAACTCATTATAGGTCACAGATCTTTATAAACTTTCAACTAATGGTATTTGATCTATTACCTAAGATTTCACCAATTCAGCGTTTGACAAGGGTAAGGATGGCATCCTGATATCAGGGATGTGCTTAAAACAAACAGGAGGCCCCCCCATGTTTTCAGAGTATATCTTTGAGTCAAGTCAGATTCAGACTTCCTTCTACCTTAACTACAACACAGTGTTTACTTGCTGTTTGTATCAGTATCTCTGTAACACGGAGATTCTGAATTAGCAATATATTAGTGTTTTATTGCCAAGCTAAGAGTATGCACTAATATGCTTTTATAATGAATATCACCAGGTCAAGTATTACAAGAACTGAAAAGAGTTCCCAGACACCAATTTCAGTGCGTGTGCACACACTTCCCCACACAATTCTTGAACAAAAGCAGGGTTTCTGAGAATTCACTCAATTCTGACACTATCTGCCTGGAGATGGAATTCGACTCCATGAGTTCAAAAGGGCGGAGTCCCACGAGACGGCCCTCTGCTTCATATGCTGGTTGCAAGCCCAGATGATCCATCACCTGTGCTTCTGACCAAGCAGCTATAAATCAGAAGTTCTGGCAAACCCCTCCTCTGGTTAGACTAATTTACTGGAGCAGCTCACATAACTCAGGAAAACCCAATTACTCACTGAATTACCAATTTATTAAAAAGGATATTAAAGGATACACATCAACAGCCAGATGAAGAGATATATGGGTTGAAGTCCACACCAAGGAGCTCTGTCTTCACAGAGTTTGGAGCCCAGCATGGTGATGAGATAGGTTAGTAAGCCAAGACAAGTGCAGTAGGGAAACTGAGACAATTAAATAGCCAAGCAGTTCACAGCCATGTAGTAAATAGCAAAATCCTATCTTCCCTAAACAAAGACACTTGGGAAATGGTTTGCACTTCTTCCCACTCAGAGGGTTAAATAGCTTAAATCACCTCACTTAGGGAGATAGATAGCAGAAATCCAATTAGTGCCACTTGTGCCAATCACACCCAAGGATGGTTGAAATCTGGAGCATAGATCTGATATTCTATTGAGATGGTCCTCTAAACTTCCCACCCTTAAAAAACATGTAAGAACCCTCAAGCACTGTGAATCTTGGGAGCCTGCCCGTGGCTTTCTCCCCTCTCAGGTGTGCATCTTTTCTCTCCTGGATGTTAAAGGACCCCACTTATAACCAGGGGAGCAGTGGGCAGCAGCAGCTTGTCCTGGGCCTACCCCTTGAACCTGTCTCCAGTGACACCTTTTCTCTGACTTGACAATGAGCTAACAGCAGCAGCCCCACCCTGGCTCGCCCCTTTCCTGTAACGTTCCTAGACTGCCAAAGCAGAGCACCACTTCGGCTCTTTGGTTGCTTCTCCCTAGGCCCTCCCTTGTTTCACTGTCCCCAGCTTTAATAAACGCACTCTCAAAGTCACCTTGGATTGTGTTGTGAAATCTGTCCTGCATGAAGTCAAGAACCCACACACTACTAGTGGGCCTGAGGCAGACCGGCTCTGGGCTTGTTTGCTTTCCGGTGAGAGTGGCATGGAGAAGCCTTCTGGTTCTCCAGTGTGAAAGCCCTCCCCCAGAAGGCCAAACAAGTTGTTCTCTGGGTTTTCATTCAGGTTCTTCCAGCAGCCAACCCCTACCCTTGGGGTGGGTCCAAAAGTCATTCATTTACATAACAAAACACCTTTATAACTTTCTACACTTAGAAAATTCCAAAGGTTCTGGGAGCTGTGAGAAGGAAGACAAGTATAATCACAATATTGCAACAGGCCCTTAGGTCATGTTCTGCCTTTAAGGAACTCTGTTCCCAGGAAGAGATAAGACCATCATACAGTGCAAGTGAAGAGAAACCAGTTAGAAAAGGTGGGCCTTGCCTCTTGGGTGGAATTTGGAATGAAGGAGGACTTCTCAGTTAGGCAAAATATAACAAGTGGTGCGAGGAGGCCAGAAGTGGCTCTTTGCTGTGTTTTGGTGGGATAGTTTTCTAACCAGAACTGAGTACATACAATGAAAAGATTTCTTGAAGGTTGAACTGGGGGGTTGGTATCAGAAAATGGAGGTGGGATTCTGGATTTAACATAGAAGACTTCAAAGTAAATCAAGTTCGGGACAGAAAGTGTGTGGAGTTTGGGGTCAGGCAGGTTCTGAAATTTACTAGCTGAAGATACTAGGCAGTTAACCTGACCTCATCAAAATAGTTATATACCATTGACTTTCATGTGAATAAAGTGATGCACCTGTCACAGTGCCAAGTATAATACCTGGCTCATACTAGGTACCCAAGAAAGATAGGGAAAAGGCCTATGGCACTTCTGGGTACAGAGCTGGGGATAGTCTAGTCTCGGAGAGCATGGCTACTGGATTCTTGCACACAGTCTAAAGCACAGGTGGCAAACACAAGGGCCCCGGGCCAAATCTGGCCCCCCATCTGGTTTTATCTGGCCTGGCACCTTGTTTCTACCTGGTGGCAGTGCTGAGCTCCTTGCCCCTAGTTAAGGAGTAGTTACATTTACACAGTCCTAAAATTACATTTGGCCCTTTGGAGGCGACCGCGAGGCTGATGTGGCCCCCGTTGAAAATGAGTTTGACACCCCTGGTCTTAAGGCTAATGTGGGGATTTCCAGTCAAGATGGCAGTGTAGGCAGATATGGCTCACCTCTTCACACAACCACATCAAAATTACAAGTAAAATATGGAACAACCATCACTCAGAACTATCAGAAATCGAGCTGAGTGGACGTCTGACAACAATGGAATTAAAGAAACCACATCCATCCAGACCGGTAGGAGGGGTGCAGATACAGAACAGGCTGGTCCCTCACCCATGTGTGGTGGATAAAGATTTGGGAGGGATGTCTTGGGAGCAAGAAATCCCAGCCCAGGACTCCAATATCAGGAAGATAAGTCCCTACAACATCTGGCTGCAAAAACCAGCAGGGCTTGAGTCAGTGGAAGAAACTGCTGCAAGCAGTTCCTCTTAAACAACCTATGCACGGACTTACCTCCTGAGACTCACTCCATCTGAGCTCCAGCACCGAGGTGGCAGCTTGAAGGGCAACAGTGGTACACAGGGAGAAACTGAAGTGTCTGGCATCAAGGCAAGCAGAGGCCATTGTCCCTTTTCTAAACTCTCCCCCCACCAGAGCCTGCGAGCTAGTGCCATCAACCTGGCTAAAGTGTTTGACCCACTTTGGAGATCCCCAGAGACTCTGCCCCACCCAACTTACAGACCCATACAAGCTGCTTTCCCGAATGAATGGCTGGACTTGGCTCAGGCTTCACAACTTCCTAAATCCTCTCAAACAAGCAGCAGCTGACCTCAGTGAGCCCCACGCCTGGCACTAGCAGCAGCCAGCCTAGATTCATAGATTGGCTTCACCGGGGAATCTCCAAGCCCAGCACAGTAGCAGCCATCTCAGATTGCTTTATAGCTCAGGTAGGGTGGCTTCCGGCAAAACACAGGTGAGGGCTGAACATGCCCTGCACAGCCTGGGAAATTCCAGAGCCTGCATACCTGGTGGACAGCTACAGACCATGTCAGAGCACCACCACCCTGCCCCTTTACAGCTGATCCTCCATGAAAGGGTAGAGGTTGGTGGTAAGTGGTCACAGCCAGTCCTTGCAGCTGACTGGCCTGGGTAACTCCCCTGCATTGAACTGCCAACAGCAGTTAAGGTTCAACTACAAGAGAGAGGTGTACTCAGCCCACATGAAGGGCACACTTCGAGTACCCAGCTTCAGTGATAAGGGAGGCTGTGTCACTGGACCCTACAGGACACCTACTACATTAGGCCACCCTACCAAGACATGGAGTCAAAGCTGCTCTTCCTCATACACAGAAACAAACACAGGAGGCTGCCAAAATGAGAAGATAAAGAAACATGGCCCAAATGAAAGAACAGATCAAAACTCCAGGAAAAATGCTAAATGAAATGAAGATAAGCAATCTATCAGATGCAAGGCTCAAAACACTGGTTATAAGGATGCTCAAGGAACTTGGTGAGGACCTCAACAACATAAAACAGACCCAGTCAGAAATGAAGGATACACTCATTGAAATAAAGAACAATTTACAGGGAAACAACAGTAGAATGGATGAAACCAAGAATCAAATCAATGATTTGGAACATAACAGAAAACAAAACAAAACAAAAACAAGCAATCAGAACAAGAAGAAAAGAGAATCCCAAAAAATGAGGATAGTATAAGCAGTCTCTGGGACAACTTTAAGCATCCAACATTTGCATCATACAGATACCAGGAGAAGAGAAAAGAGAAGAAATTGGAAATCTATTCAAAAAAATAATGACAGAAAACATCCCTAATTTGGTGAAAGAAACAGACAAGCAAATCCAAAAAGCACAGAAAGTCCCAAAGAAGATGGATGAAAACAGGCCCACTCCAAGACAAATCATAATTAAAATGCCAAAGGTAAAAGATCAAGAGAGAATCTTAAAAGTAGCAAGAGAAAGGCAGTTAATTACCTATAGAGGAGTTCCCATAAGACTGTCAGCTGATTTCTCAAAAGAAACTTTTCAGGCTAGAAGGGACTGGCAAGAAATATTCAAAGTCATAAAAAGCAGGGACCTACGGCCAAGAGTGCACTACCCAGCAAAGTTATAATTAGGATTAAAAGGCAGATAAAGAGCTTCCCAGACAAGAAAAAATCTAAAGGAGTTCATCATCACCAAACCATTGTTGTATGAAATGTTAAAGGGACTTCTTTAAGAAAAAGATCAAAACTATGAACAATAAAATGGTAATAAATACCTATCTAACAACAATTGAATCTAAAAAACAAACTTAGCAAACAAGAACAGAGACAGAATCATGGATATGGAGAGGGTTTTGATGGTTGCCAGGTGGGAGGGGCTTGTGAAGAGGTGAGGGAATTAAGAAGTCCAAATAGGTAGTTACAGAATAGCCATGGGAAAGTACAGTGTAGGAAATGGAGTACACAAAGAACTTATACACCCATGGACATGAACAATGGTGGAGGAACTGCCTGAGGGAGTGGGGGTGCTGGGTGGAGGGGGGCTAAGGGAGAAAAATCAGGACCACTGTAATAGCATAAACAATAAAATATAATTTAAAAAAAATAAAGGAAAACCCAGGAAGATGAGGTAAAATAGAGCAGGAGCTGGCAAACTGTTACCTGTGCTTATTTTTGTAAATGAAATTTTATTGAAACACAACTATGCTCCTTTATGTATTGACCACAGCTGTTTTCACACTACACCAGCAGAGCTGACTGGTTGGAATAGGGACCGTGTAGCCCACCAAGCCTAACATATTTACTGTCTGGCTCTGCAGAATTTTACTGACCCCTGAACTAGACAAGTACCAAGGAATACCCCTATATTTTCAGGGCTTCAGAAAATTAGTCATGTGAAATATGAATTCTCAGTAAAGATAGCTTCCTTTGATTTGTATCTTCCCACTTTACAAAGTAAAATAAAAAGTTTAATTCTTATTCTCTAGAGAGGGAGCTGTGTGTCACACTGTACTTTATGACAAACTGATTGCTGAGTACCGAGGGGACAACTCAACGATAATAGGTAGGACACTCTGACATTTTTAAGACTTAAATGTAGTTTCTTCAAGTGGCACATGTCATTTATGCTGAAACTTTAGAGATCAGTTATTTTAAAACAAACAGCATGTGATTTTTGTACTCATGTTCTAAGCTGTAAGTCCAAATGGATAAAAAAAAAAAATTAAAGGAATCCAAACACATTTCATGTTAATTTCATCACAAAAGGATTGTATTATTCTAAGACACCTGTTTTATACAGGATTCAATTGTGTCCCCATTCCTTCCACAGTCTCAGATATGATGTCTTTTTGGTACCCAGATCTGTAGATAGCAAGGTAACTATATCTGAACAAGAGGATTTTATTCAAATATACCCTTTGATTGACAACATTCAAGGAACAAAAAAACTTTTACTAAAGCTTTTTTTTAAAAATATATTTTATTGATTATGCTATTACAGTTGTCCCATTTCCCCCCTTCATTCCCCCCACCCTGCACACCCCTCCCACCCACATTCCCCCCCTTTAGTTCATATCCATGTGTCATAAGTTCTTTAGCTTCTACATTTCTCACACTATTCTTGCCCTCCCCCTGTCTATTTTCTACCTACTGTCCATGCTACTTATTCTCTGTATCTTTTCCTCCTCTCTCCTCCTCCCACTCCCCTGTTGCTGACCCTCCAGGTGATCTCCATTTCTGTGTTTCTGTTCCTGTTCTACTTGTTGGCTTAGTTTGCTTTTGTTTTAGGTGTGGTTGTTAATATCTGTGAGTTTGCTGTCTTTTTACTGTCATATTTTTTATCTTCTTTTTCTTAGGTAAGTCCCTTTAACATTTCATATAATAAGGGCTTGATGATGATGAACTCCTTTAACTTGACCTTATCTGAGAAGCACTTTATCTTCCCTTCCATTCTAAATGAAAGCTTTGCTGGACAGAGCAATCTTGGATGTAGGTCCTTGACTTTCATGACTTGGAATACTTCTTTCCAGCCTCTTCTTGCCTGGAAGGTCTCTTTTGAGAAATCAGCTGACAGTCTGATGGGGACTCTTTTGACTGTGTCCTTATCCGTTGCTTCTAGAATTCTCTCCATTTTAATCTTGGCCCATGTAATTGTGATGTGCCTTGGTGTGTTCCTCCTTGGGTCCAACTTCTTTGGGACTCTCTGAGCTTCCAAGACTTCCTGGAAGTCTATTTCCTTTCCAGATTGGGGAAGTTCTCCTTTATTATTTGTTCAAATAAGTTTTCCACTTGTTGCTCTTCCTCTTCCCCTTCTGGTACCCCTATAATTCAGATGTTGGGACGTTTAAAGATGTCCTGGATGTTCCTAAGCCCCTCCTCATTTTTTTGAATTCTTGTCTCTTCATTCTTTTCTCTTTGGTTGTTTCTTCCTTCCTTCTGGTCCACTCCATTGATTTGAGTCCAGTTTTCCTCCCATCACTATTGGTTCCGTGTGTTTTCCTTCGTTTCACTTAGTATAGGCTTCATTTGTTCATCTAATTTGTGACCAAAATCAACCAATTCTGTAAGTATCCTGATCAGTGCTTTGAACTGTGCATCTGATAGGTTGGCTATCTCTTGGTCGCTTAGATGAATTGGCTCTGGGGCTTTGATTTGTTCTCCCGTTTGAATCATTTTTGGGTTTTTTTTTTTGTCTTTTTTTTTGGTCTGGTCACGGCTGTTACGGAGTGAGGGGCAGAGCCTTAGGTGTTCACCAGGGCAGGGCAACCCAGTCTCTGGGTTGTGATGCTGTATGTGGGGGTGGGGTCTGAGAGGGAACAATGGCACTTGCTCCGCTCTCTCATATTTCAGTCCCTTCCACCGCTTTCCACAAGCAAATTGGGCCCTTCTGGTGCCCATTTCTGTGTGGGTGGGCTTGTGTGCATTCTAGGACCCTGTGGGTCTCTCCAACAAACTCTCCTGTGAGGCTGGGAGTCTCTCCGGCGCCTCAACCCCCACAAGTGTTTTCAATTGGTGTTTTTAGGTTTTATTTCCTGGCACTGGGGCCCTGGGTTGCAAGGTCTGTCTCACTCCCCATTTTTGCCTGGATTATCTGCGTGCAAATGTGGGACGGACTGGTCAGCCAGCCACCTTGCCCGGACTCATTGGGTTTGCCCATTGCCACCCCACACCTGGGGTCTGCTAGCCACCACCTGTGCACCTAGGGTCCGCCAACCTCCGCTTTTTCCTGCCGCCACTCCGCCCTTCTTACCAGTCTGGATGAATGGTTGTCAGACTTCCGTACAGTTCAATTTTCTGTTAGTTCCGGTTGTTTTCTTATTTCTAAATCTTTGTTGTCCTTAATTTTGGTTGTTCAAGGAGGCACAGTGTGTCCACCTATGCCTCCATCTTGGTCGGAAGTCATTTCTAGAGCTTTTTAACAACATCAGCTAATTTCTCTTAGTTCACCAGAACTGTATAACCTCTGCTTACAAGTCCAGGCCAATGTTCCAAAGTTGAATGGGAGAGTTTTTGTCGTCATTAGTTCGTGAAGGTAAGGCAACGGTGACATGTGTGGAGAGTTAAAGGAAGGTAAAGTGCTCCGCCAAGCAGTGGAGCCCCTACCACGGCCTTACAAGTAGCACCTACTTTTCCATGAAAGGACAGTCGTCTGAGAGTAGGCATGATGACTGTTGGGTGCCAAGCAGCGACCTAACGTGGAAGATCCTGGCAGAATGAAATTTTGCCAGTGTTTAGCCTACTGGATGAAGAATTAACTGTTCTATTTCTTCCTTGGAATGCCATGTAATAGTTCTTAAAGGCTGATTATTTTAAGTCAGAGTTAAAGTCATATGAAAATGACAATTCATATGTAGATGAATTTATGACAAAAACAAGTCTGTATATCACATAAATGCATAAAGATGTGAATTAGAAAAATTTGATAAAGTATTAATTATAAAAGGAAAACTCTTTGGTTTAAAAAACTTTTATTAAAAATTTTACAAAATACAAGTTAAATCAGCCAGATATTTACCGTAATCTCACAACTTACAAAAATCAAGTATTAAAATGCTTACGGATTTTTTTTAATAGTAATTCCCTGAGGATTTTGTTTCTACATCTATCAAACCCTTTTGCCGTGGCCAATGTGAACTTTTTTAAAAAAAGTTCTCTCATTAAAACTTAGAACATTTTAAATTGCTATACCATAAGCTTTAACCTACTGATATTTATTTATATTGCTTAAAAAAGGGGGGGAATGTATTTTGAATACAAATACATCTAACAAAATAGCCTTATTATGATTTTGGAAAGAAATGCAGCTTTTTAGTTAGCATGGAGGCAAAGCAGGGGACCTGCTTCTTTCCAATTGCACTGAGGTCTTTGCAAAAATCCACTCGGCGCTGAGAAACTTTCCTATTCACCAGTGTGAGGAGTTCTGTGAACTCTAAGGAGGAGCCAAATTTTCTCAGCATCTCACACAAATCTTGAATGTACCAAGAGCCATTCACAGTTTCCCGGTGGGAATAATAACCTAAAAAAGACAGGAAGAAAAAGGACACTGAAGTTTTCTGGCTTTCAGTTACTGTGACTAGAAACACCTGTATAATTCACTGTTACAGGAGTATAAAGTCTCATAAAACCTCAGAGAAGACTAAGGTGTATGCCAGATACAGTTTCCACATTTTCTTTGGTTGACCGTTGTCATGGGAAAAGGGATTAATTCTATATAGTTCAATAAAAATGGGGTTAATTTTATTTAGTTTTCTCCATTACCTACAAGTTTCTAAGATAATAGTAGCCAAGTAATGATTTTGAGAAGAGATTAGAAAGAATGAATACATATAGTTACTTACTGCAAAAAAAAAAGCAAAGAACAATCATCATCAAATATTTTTCAACAAAGCTTCCCATGAGTATGACAATGACACTATCACCATCAGTAATTCCTAGCAGGCTGTTAATATTCAGTATAATTAGACTTGTAGTTTTTAAACTTTTAGTTCTCAGGGGTGATTTCTCCATAAGGTATTTTCACATCTTCATGTTTCTCTCTGTGCTGGGTGATCCAAGGAATCTATTCTAAGCCTGTGAGCTTCCGGACCAAATCACCATGTCCTAATAGAAAGACCAGCTCCACATCCAGCCCAGGTGAAACCTACAGGAATTTGGCTGGGAAAGCCCACCCCATGTTTGTATTGGACACCCACACACCTTCTGCAACAGAGTAGCACATGAGGAAGTCCGCTCCAGCAGGCAGTGTGTAAACTGAGGCTGCGTCCACCTCCGTGACATTGGCCTCTGGCTTGTTTGTGCAATGATCCACAACATCCAAAGGAATGACTGGCACATCATGCTGGCTGCCCCGACAAGCCTACGAGACAGGGAGAAAAGCCACCTCCTTTACTTACCTACTCTTTTCTTCCTGACGCTTAAGACTTACAGCAGATGTACAATTCAGTACACCTTTGTGTTAACATCAATAGAACCCAGTTTATAGGCACTTTAAAAATGAAGCTATTCAGGTTGAGAGTAGACTAAAGCTGACAATTTTTTCCTACTTACATTTTCTTTCAATGTTTTAAAAATATTGGCATCCTCAACTATATACTAAATTTTGTGGTTTGAAAGGTACACCATAGGGGACAAAGTTTCTGTGGTTTAAAAATTCCTTATAGATAAACAATATCATAGCACCATGAGTCACCCTTTCTTTTAAAAAGCTATAGTATTTGCCTATTTAATCAGAGATGTTCCCAGATTGGGTTTTCCTTGCCTACCTGCTGCCACACACTGATCAGAATGACAACACTTGACATGAGAAGACAAACATCAATGCAACTTCTTCCTTTTGCTCCTACTTGGAAGCGATGTCTCATTCTTACCTGCTAATTCTGACTCACACAAAAGCTAATGTCGAATTTGTCCCTCCCTTTCCAAAATGTATATGATGAAGTCCTAACCCCAAGTATCTCAAATGTGACTGTGTTCGGAGATTTGGTGTTTAAAGACACAATGAAGGTAAAATGAGGGCATTACGGTGGCCCCTAATCTACTATGACTGGTGTCCTTATAAGAAGAGATCGGGAAAGACACACACATAGGAAGGACCAGGAGAAGACAGAAGGATATAGCAGTCAGTCAACTATGAGCCAAGGAGAGAGGCCACGGTGGAAACCAACCCTGTTAACACCATGATCTCAGACTTTTCCAAAACTCCTAAGAAAATAAATTTCTGTTGTTCAAGCCACCCAGTCTGCATACTTTGTTCTGGCAGCCAAAGTAAACTTTACACAGTGGCCTCACAGACTGCTTCGTATTATAAGCATATCCATCAATTATGAAACGATTAAAGAATTATAAGCTTTAAAAGGAACAAAGAAGTACTGAATGATTTCAAAGTTATCAGATAAACACAAAGCCACTACTATCCGATTTTTACAGGGAGATTTTAATCTCATTTAAAATGATCAGATTTCTCGTCCAGTGGAAATGTACACAGACAAACTTCACCTCCTCACGCAACCATAGAGAGAATTACAACTAAACCTCAAAACAAACAACACCCTGAACTGTCAGAAAATCGAACTGTACGGAAGTCTGACAACAAGGACTTAAAGAAGCCATATTCATCCAGACAGGTAGGAGGGGTGGAGACTTGGAGGTGGGTGGTCCCAAATTCATGTGTGGTGAATAAAAATTGGGAGGGATACCTTCGGAGAGAACAATCCCAGATCCAGGCCAGACCACACAGCCCAGGGTTCCAGCACTGGGAAGATAAATTCCTAAAACTTCTGGCTGTAAAAACCAGTGGGGGTTAGGGTGGGGAAGAAACTGCCTGATTTTCTCTGCTTACCAGGCTCACATGGTCTTACAGTGTACAGAAACCCATCCCTTCTGGGATTCAGCACCAGGGCAACAGCTGGAAGG
The DNA here is from genome assembly GCA_004027475.1 of Anoura caudifer. Lineage (NCBI taxonomy): Eukaryota > Metazoa > Chordata > Mammalia > Chiroptera > Phyllostomidae > Anoura > Anoura caudifer. The sequence goes on from PVKU01007449.1 coordinate 73,192, forward strand.
GCACCAGTAGCATATAGGGAGTGGGCAAAGTGACTGGAAATGGGGCGAGTGCCAGGCAAACCTCCAGAAGCCAGGCAGTAGCACTGTCCCCTCTCCAAGCCCTGACCCCCACACCGAGCCACAAAGTGGTGAAGCAGGTTGCCCCACCCTGGCATTTACCTAAGGCTCCACCCCACATAATTTACAGTTGTTTTCTACAATAGGCCATGCTATTAACACAAAGAGTCAAAGCAGCTCTACCTAAAACTAAGACACAAACACAGGGAGGCTGCCAAATTGAGGAAACAAAGAAATAAGGCACAAATGAAAGAACAGAACAAAGCCCCAGAAAAAGAATTAAACAAAATGGAGATAACAAACCTACCAGATGCAGAATTCAAAACACTGGTGATCAGAGTGCTCAAAGAACTTTCTGAGTATGGCAACAACATATAGGAAAAAATGAAGGTTACGCTAAGTGTAATTAAGAAAAATCTACAGGTAACCAACAGTGAAGAAGAGGAAGCCAGGATTCAAATCAATGATTTTGAACATAAGGAAGAAATAAGCATTCAACAAGAACAGCAAGAAGAAACAAAAATTAAAAAAAAAAAATGAGGATAGGATAAGAAGCCTCTGGACCATCTCCAAATATACTAACATCTAAATCATAGGGGTGCCAGAACGAGAAGAGGCTGAGCAAGAAATTGAAAAATTATTTGAAAAAATGATGAAAGAGCCCTGGCTTGTGTGGCTCAATAGATTGAGTGCCAGCCTGCAACCAAAGGGTCATGGGTTCAAGTCCCAGTCTAGGACATATGCCTGGGTTGTGGGCCAGATTTCCAGTAGGGGGTGGGTGAGAGGCAACCACACATTGATGTTTCTCTCCCTCTCTTTCTCCCTCCTTTTCCCTCTCTAAAAATAAATAAATAAAACCTTTTGAAAAAGAAAGAATAATGAAAGAAAACTTCCCTAATTTGGCAAAGGAAATAAACATACACATCCAGAAAGCACAGAGAGTCCTAAACAAGTTGGACCCAAAGAGGACCACACCAAGACACATCATAATTAAAATGTCAAAGGTCAAAGATAAAGAGAATCTTAAAAGCAGAAAGAGAAAAGCAGAGTTACCTACAAAGGAGTTTCCATTAAACTATTAGCTGATTTCTCAAAAGAAACTTTGTAGGCTACAAGGGACTGGCAAGAAGTATTCAAAGTGATAAAAAGCAACGACCTACAACCTAGATTACTGTATCCAGCAAAGCAGTCATTTAGAATGGAAGGACAGATAAAGTGCTTCCCAGACAAAGTAAAGCTAAAGAAGCTAATGGTTCATCATCACCAAGCTATTATTACATGAAATGTTAAAGGGACTTATTTAAGAAAAAGAAGAAGATCAAAAACTATGAACAGTAAAATGACAACAAACTCACAACTATCAACAACAGATTCTCAAAAAATGAACTAAGCAAACAGTCATAACAGGAACAGAATCATAGATATGGAGATCATTTGCAGAGTTATCAGCTGGGGTGGGGAAAGGAGAGAATGGGAGGAAAGGTATAGGGAGTAAGAAGCATAATTGGTAGGTACAAAATAGACAGGGGGAGGTTAAGAATAGTATAGGAAATGGAGACGCCAAAGAACTTACATGCACAACCCATGGACATGAACGAAGCGGGCGGGACTGCTGAAGGGAAGGGGGTTACTGGGCAGAGGGGAGCAAAGGGGGAAAAATTGGGACAACTGTAATAGCATAATCAATAAAGTATATTTTGTAAAAAAAAGAATCATCAGGCTTATTTTCAGACTTTATTTTCTACTGTCTTCCTAAATATAACGTACAACACCTGGAACTTGATGCTGTCATTACCAAATCAATTACAATAAGAATAAGAGCCAGCCCCTGAGGGCTTGCCATGTGCTAAGCGCTGTTCTTAGTGTTTTTCATTTGTAGGCCAGCTCATTTATCCTCAGAACCACTCCAAGGGGTGGTGCTATCTTATCCCCATCTCAAAGATGAAGAGTCTGAGGCAGAGAGAGAACTTAGCAAACCATCTTCCTCCCTTGTGGCTATCCTCCAGAGGGGCTCATTAGTAATTTCCAATCCTCTGTCTTTGACAGTGTTGGCCCCTCCCTTTTTCATGAAACAATCATGTCATTTTTCTACTTCTCTGGGCCACCCTCCTCAGCATCTTTCCTCTGCTCATTCGTAACTGGTGTCACTCAGTTCTATTTTACACTCATTGTTCAGGCTCCACTTGCTGTGGGAAAACCCATTCGCTCCCATGGCTCCATTACCATTCCTCTCCTCACTACTCTCAAATTTACTTCCCCAACCCAGGATGCCCCTCTTAGGTCCTAGACCTGTGCCTCCACAGCATGTCCCACAGACAGCCCAGTGTAGTTGTCCAAACAAGAAACCATGGAATTATCCGTAACTTTTCTTGTAGAGACCCTACTCCCTTCCCCTTAATGTTCTACAGCAGGAAGTGGAATGTAGTCATGGTGCTCTATGCCATTCATGGAAATATTGAACTCCAACATTGGAACATCAAGAATTTTCTTTTTTGTTCAAAATTCTTATGCTGTACCAGGTGATATTATTTAGACGTAAAGATTTTTATCCCAATACCACTTTAGCAGGAGGAAAGAGCATCTTCGTTTAAGGGAGGATGTGAAAGGATGAAGCGAGCTAGGACTAGCACTCTCCCTGCCTGCGTCCTTCCCACTGGCTTACACACTCCCCAGCTCCCAGAGGACCCTCCCCAGCCTGGGCCAGCAGCCCGGCACTGTCCTCGCCGCTCAGCAGGGACTTCCTCTGGTGGCTCCACCTTGACACCATGCTGGGCCATGCCGTAGCGCACTGGTATAATAATTTTGAGTCATTTCAAATGTCAACTCTGGCAATGAAGACACCAAGAATCTTTATTTATTCTCTATGTTAAGTAAAAGAATTACTACTAACAATTCAAATTGCTAGAAATCTAAAAAGGCCTTTCTAGTACTAGAGAAAGTTACTTTTGAAATTAGATTTAGTTGTTAATGATCACATGTACAGACCCTGGGCTTCATAATTAAGATTATAACACCGTCGGTCTTACCTGAATGATAAATATCTTGGGTTTTCCAACCAGGCTCTGACACTTGTCTCCTTTGAACAAGCCAGTCAGTGACTGAATTTCAATTTTGGCATCATATGCATAAATGTGATTGCCTTCGCCATGACTCAGGAAAACACACAAAAAGCAATCGGCATCTAGATGGCTAGAGGTTGATGCTATAAAGGCCCCCAAAATTCATATAGAAATAAAAATAAGATGCTTATTATCTGCATATTAAAATTCTATTGACTAATAGTAAAGTTATACATATTATTGAGGGAAGGAGAACAGTGGTTATCCTTATAGTAGATGTAAAATGTCTGTAATGAAACACAACTTATTTTAGTCAAATAATTTATACCATACTGTATATGATGTTTTTTAAATCAAAACTATTAAAGTTCAAAGTAAGAAAGTTTGAACAGATTTCGTTAGTTTTTCTAAAACACAGAAAAATGACATGCAAAACATAAAGGGATATTATGGGGAACCCCCTTCAACATCCAAGTCATTTGGCAGTAAAAGTTTTCTGAAATCAGCAGAGCTTCTCAGAGCAGCCTGGAGAGACTCAGAAACTGCTACTTAACAAATATCCCTGTGTGTTGCTGCACCTGCAATGAATGCAGTTCCTTTAATATGTGTATACAGCAGCTGGAGCTTCCAAAAGAGTATTAAGACATGAGACTGATGTCCTCAAAAGCTTATGAGCAACCAAAATAAAAAACTTGGTAAACAACCAGTTAAAATTAAAATGATAAACAGACTGAAAAAGAGACCTGGTGTGGAGGTTCCTCAAAAAATTAAAAATAGAACTACCATGTGATCCAGCAATTCCATGTTTGGGTATTTATCCAGAGAGAATGAAAACACAAACTTGCAAAGACATACACACACCTCTGTGTTCATGTAGCATTACTTATAACAACTTACATACATAAATAGTGTAAGAGGCCATCAATGACTAGATGGATAAAGAAATTGTGGTGTATACACGTGCAATGGAATGTTATCCAATCATAAAAAAGAATAAAATCTTGCCATTGCAACAGTATGTACGGAGCTACAGGGTATTATGCGCAGCGAAATAAATCAGAGAAAGACAATACCGCATGATTTCACTTATATTTGAAATCTCAAAAATCCAACCAACCAACTGAACAAAAAACCAAGCTCACAGACATGAAGCACAGATTGCAGTTGCCAGAGGAAGCAGGAGGGTGGAAGTGGGCAAGATGGGTGAAGGGGCCAAAAGGTACAAACCTCCAGATATAAAACAAGTCATGGGGATGTCACATACAGCCTGGGAATGACAGTTAATAATGTTGTATTGCATACTTGAAAATTGCTAAGAGAGTAAATCCTCTTTTAGGATTAAATTTTTTAGGAAAAAGTCTTTATCACAAGAAAAAAAATGCAGTAACTATGTATGGTAAAGGGTGGTAACTATACTTATGGGGAACTAGACATTTCGCAATTATGTTGTATGCCTGAAACTAATATGTTATATAGCAATTATACCTAAAAAAAGAGCTCTGAAGAAAGTTTAAATTATATAAATATTATAATAGTCCATCAGCAAAAGACTTGAAATCCATGGCATGCAATGATTATTATGATAAACATAAATTGTTAAAATACCTACTGCATAGTGATGTAGAAATTAAGAGATAATGTATGTACATCAACAGTATTTTGAAGTTGGTAAAAAAAAAACTTGAGTGTGGAAGGAGTCAATTAAAAAATCACTGCCCAGCATATGTAGCGTTTGCATTTCAGACTTTTAATTGCCAAATGAAAAGGTCGTTTCATTCACTTCTAGAATAATGGGCTATAACTCGTGGTATGCTAAATACACACTTTGGGGCCATAATACTTTGCAAGGGTCTCTAAATCTGGTGGGTAACACATAAGCAGACAGGCACAACCAAAAACCTCTAACCCACACCAAATTGGCTGGTAAGACTTTTTACAGCACAGTTAATTATTTGGACCTCTCTTTTCAGATATGATAATTAAAATATTCAATGCCATCAGAGGAAAATGAACAGGAAAACTACTCACCCTCATGAATTGTGAGCAACAGTTCTTCTGCTTTAAGATCATTAAAGCATTTCACTTCAAACCCTAGATCCGACAACCTGGGGACAGATTAAATTGTGCATTAGCTGATGAGTTACTGAAAGCTGTCACATACCCTACTTGAGGAATTTATATGCATTTATAACACAGAAGTTGTCTTTTTCTTTAGGGAGAAAGAAAAGTCAAATATGACAATGATGGTTTTCCCGGATCACCCATGATAAGAAAGGACTGACTAGTAATGACAACTGACTCAAGTTCGAATATTGGGTCTACTATGCAAATCAAGTGACCCTTGAACAACAAGGGTTTGAACTGTGAGGATGCAGGTTACACAGATTTTTTTCAATAACTACCTGTACTGTTTTCGATCTGTGGTTGAGAGTCCACGGATGCAGAGGGCTGACTACGAGTTGATCTACATTCTACACTATTTTATACAAGGGACTTGAGTATCTCTGTACATTTTGGTATCCAAAGGGGTCCTGGAACCGATCCGGTGTGTGGATACTGAGGGACAACTTAGGTTTGGAGTCGTCACAAGAGGAGATGTGGATTTCTGACTGTGTGGGTGGTCAGCACTCCTAACCCCTGAGTTTTCAAGTCAACTGTATCTCTGTAACAACAATACAGAGTTCATTAACACTGAAAAGAACAGGGTTAGGAAGAAAACTCAGGCAAGTTCTTAGGGGTGAAGGCTGTGCCCAACTGAGGCTCAACCTCAAATACTTTTGCTCTGTTATTTCTTAAGCGTAGACAAGTTTCCATAAGCAGTTATCACTTAAACATCCCATCACCTTGACCTGCAGATAAAACTACCACCTGCACGTGAGATTGTCCCTGTCGGTGTTGGTGCCCCGCCTCTCTGGCAGCGTTAAGTGCCAGAAGAACCTCTCATGATTGAAGATTAATGCAAGTCCTCTCCTCTTGTGGTCCATTTTGTACTTTTCTGCTGGATCAAGCATTTCACTGTTAATGAAAAATTTAAACAATCAGTGTAAGTCTTATTAACCAATGAGCTCCTCACAGCCCAGGGAGGCCTGCTGCTTCCTCCTCCTCCGCCAGGCTGCCCCAGTGCTCATGTGCACCAGGGAAGCCTCTTGCATGTTAGCAAGGACAGCCTTGAAATATTCCTCTGCCAGCTGGTAAGCAACAGCCATCGTGAGCACCCACCCGCAATCCACCTACAGGGATATCTCTCCCCTAAGTCCAGGATCCGGCCACCAAGGACAACGGCCTGCCCGGGGCCCACCTCTAGCGCTAAGACCTGCGCCACACCAACCCTTAAATACTCTGAACGTCACTCTGGGTCCTTTCACAACCAGGGCAGGAAATAATGTGTATTATCTTCAAATTAACTCTCCAAATGCTAGAATCTGATATACTCAGTTCCACCTTCCAGTTCCCGGTCCCTTTCTTGCTTTGATTTTTATAATCTGATCATGACCTCCATAGGAAGAGACTTTTATTAAAAAAGAGCATATTTTTACCTTTTATAGAAGGCATCTGTTTCTGTTATACTTTGTTCCTCACCTATTAAAAAAAGTTGATTTGTGTTAATTTACTTTGTGACTTATGGTTGTGAAACACAGCAAAGACTCCCATCGGGATGCCTAAGACTCTGTTCTGGCATATAAAAATTAGGGTAAGGGAAAAGGAAGGGAAACTGCTTAACAATAAATGAATGAACTAGAAAGTAATGGCTTAATTCCTTCTCACATCCAACTCTTACCTGCAAAAATAGCAAAGAATACTAAATAGAGAAATGGAGAATATATGCAAATGCATTCTTTGCAAAATAAGCCTAGAGTAACAGTTTTTTTTTTTTTTGTTATGGAGCTCAAATGAAAGTGTCTTTATAAATGACCTCTGAAACAGAAGAAATTAAGTCATTCAGGAGAACTGAAACACACTGTGTGGTTATTATGGGAAGAGGCTGAAGTTTGGGTGGAGGAAGGGAAGGGGCAGGGCAAAGGCTTAGACTCTGTATCTCCTGAATGACACATTTGCACTAATAACCCTATAACGAAGACCCTCTGCTCCCACTCACATCAGACTTCCTCACCCCCTGGACAACCTTTCACTGAATCCCTCTCCATTCCCTGGAATGGTGCTGTGCAGTAGGACTTTCTGTGATCGTGGAATTGCTCTATAACGGCGCTGTCCCATATGGTAGCCACTGGCCACGTAAGGCTCTTGAGCACCTGAAATGTGGCTATTGCAACTGAGAAACTCAGTTGTTTTTTTTTTTTAAAGATTTTATTTATTTATTTTTTAGAGAGAGGGGAAGGGAGGGAGAGAAACATCAATGTGTGATTGCCTCTCACGTGGCCCCCACCGGGGAACCAGGTGCCCTGACTGGGAATTACACCGGCAACCCTTTGGTTTGCAGTGGCACTCAATCCACTGAGCTACACCAGCCAGGACCTCAATTTTTAATTTTATTTCATTTCAATTAACTGAAACCTAAATAACCACACATGGCTGATGGGCAGCACAGTGAGTCTAGCAGCTTCTACAATAAGGCTCCATACACCCATAATTTGTTTTCACTTGATAAACTCAGCAGTTCAGGGGGTAGAGAGAAAGTAAAGAATAAACAAAAATACTAACAGTACAGCAGGACGCACCTTAGTTGAGGTCTTTCAGGAAGAAGGATGGACCCTACAGTATAGGCTCCTACCATTACCTTCTAGCCAAGAGTGTTCCTCCAGCTCCATACTCCCTCCCTGACACCTGACTATTCTAACCTCTTATTTCCTCACTGACAAAATCCACCCTGGGAGTCAGGGTGAGCTGTGGAATCCAATCCAAGTGCCTCTGACCAGTCATGCTCAGCCCATTCCTCCTGGAATTCACCCAACATTCAGAGCCAAGCAAGATCCCACTAAGGTGTCCTCCCGTCCAATAGCCCCTAAATCAGTTTTTCTCCATCTCTGCATCAATTTCTGCCCTGGGTGATAAAATAAGATCCCTGGATCCTAACCCAGACTTAGAGAAAGAGAGTCCTGGGAGAGGTGACAATCTATATTTCTGACAAGGCAATTTTTACTCACACCACACACTGGGGTTCGATAGCAGCCTCTCTAATGCGTGGTCTCCATCTTCTAAGGTTTCTACACACTGTTCTCCACACATTGTTCTACTGAAACACTTCCTACTCTCTGCCCCGCTCTACCGGGATACTTCCTATCCCACACACATCACTCTATGGGAGATATTTCCTACTCTGTACTTGGCTCTACTGGAATACTTTCTACTCCACACAATACTCTTTTGGGAGACTTCCTACTAAGACAATGCTCTATCTGGAGATATTTCCATACAGCACATACCCTTCTATAGAGATAGTTCATATTAGTCCGTGCTCTACCCAGGGATACTTCTCAACTGTACACACTACTCTGCACGAATTCTTCCCACTAGACAGTGCTCTACTCGGAGATATCTTCCTTTCACATACAGTGCTATACCCAGGATACTTCCTACTTTCCCCACTTCTCTATCTGTCTCTGTACACTGCATGCTGCATCTAGTACTGTTCCCAATTCACACCGACTTACCTCGTACAGTCTACCGACCTACTGTCCCACGCCATCCACAAACTGCTCTACCCAGAATTCTTCCTACACCACACACTGCTCTACTGAGCATGTTTCCTACTCCACAAACTGCCCTCCCAGGACACTTTCTAATCCACAATCTGCTCTATGGCAGATACTTCTGACTCCACACAGTGTTCCACTGGGATGCTTCCTACTTCACACACAGCTCTACCAATATACTTCCTACTCTCCCTACTCTACAAACTGTTCTACCCAGAATACTTCCCATATCACACACTGGTCTACCTGGACACATCCTCTCCTCACTGCTCTTACCAGGATACTCCATGTTCTATTCAGTGTTTACCAGGGACACTTCCTCCTCCACACACTGCTCTATGGTAAGTAATACTTCCTACTACACACTCTGCTCTTCATGGATACTTCCACTCCACATATACTCTACTATAGATATCCTACTCCCCACACTGCTCAGCTATGGATACTTCCTACAGCACACACTGGTCTAATGGGATGCTTCTTGCTCCACTTACTGCTCTATCAGAAACACATGCTACTCAAATACTGCTCTACATATATACTTCCTATCTACCAAGATACTTCCTACGCCACACACTGATCCTACAGGGTACTTCTTTCTCCACATACTGCACTACAGGTTACTTCCTATGCCACATACTGTTGTATCCAGGACACCTCTTTAATCCATCAACTCTCCTGCCTGGAATACTTCCTACTCCACACACTGTGCTGTGGGGTTACTTCCTACTCCCCATACTGCTTTGCTGAGGCAGCAGAGCAATTTTCTGTTTTCAAAAGCATTCCATGATCTACCTCCTTTTAATAACCTCATCGCCTTATCTTTAAAGCAATTAACTGTATTAAAAAGAAACAGAATAACCTAAACACATGAAATCCTTGTCTGTGAGCCAATCATTACTTTCGCCCCTCAAAAGCCTGCACAATTTGGAGAGCACTGAGTCTCTTCTGTGGCGCACAAAGATGAAGTAGCAGACCCAGCCCCTTACCTCTTCTAGCTTTTGCACCAAACTGGCTAGTAAGCCTAAGGCAGCTTGAAGTGAGCTTGTCAGAAGCTATGACAAATGGCCATTCACCAAACTAAATCAAATCTTTGAGCATGAAAGCAGTGGTGGAGAAGTACACTCAACTGGGTCTTTAAAGTTTGTTTTTTTATAGTCCCAGGAAGGAGTTTCACAGTTCCTCCTAGCCAGGTGTACTTCCAGATGTGCATTTGGGTTGTCATCCAATACTGCCCTTTGCTTAATTAAGTCCTATCAATTTAGGAATGATAGCTAGTTTTCAGGAGTGATAGCTAGTTTTAAGCAGCTCAAGATAATCTGTTTTAAATGACATTCATTTTCACAGTTAACAGATTAGGCACTCTCAGTGAGAGATTTTTGAAAAGCATTTTGCTGTTATTGTTAATACTATGGGCTCTAAAAACTTTAGTTCTGATCCTAGCCAGCTCCAACCTTCCCTCTAATATAAATGTACACCCTGCATCTTGCAATACTAATTAATGACCAGGTCCAGCTGCCAGTCTAGTCTAGCAATCTGTTGAATCAGAACAGAAAGCCATGGAGACAGAACCTAAGTTCCAATACTTTCCTGGAGTTGATAAACCTTACGCAGGTTTCCGATATAATACATCACGACTCTGTCGGTCACTCTAAGCTGTACATGCCAAGAGGACAAGCTCTTGGGAAGGCTGCACTTTAACAAGTACCATCATACTGCATGAACACAAATAAATTGGTCAGAAGGGTAAATGGCTTTGTTGACATGGAGAAAATAATTTTTTATTTAAAAATTTATTTATTTATTTTTAGAAAGAGGGGAAGGGAGGGAGAAAGGGAGAAAAACATCAAGGTGTAGTTGCCTCTTGAGCACACCCTAGTTGGGACCTAGCTAGAAACCCAGGCATGTGCCCTGGTAAGGAATCAAACTGGCCACCCTTTGGTTCAAAGGCTGGCATTCAATCCACTGAGCCACACCAGCCAGGGTGAGAAAATAAATTTTAATAAGGGAGATAACCTATATTTATAGCTTCCTATTCATTTGCAACCTGTTTATAAAATATAGTTCTGTCATTAAACCTGACTCTTCACCTCTTCACACTTCTTTGCTCCTTAAACCAATTTAATTTTTACAAAACAAGTCACTCCTTCTTTCTCTTCATCTTTATTTGATATCTTTCCACATAATCCTACCAGCTTCCACCTGTTGATGGCCTGGCCTTTCCATTCTTTTTTTCCTTGGGCTCCACATCCCTCTGAAGCCTAAGAAAGTGCAGTGGAGTTGGGATTGAAAGCCAGGTCGCATGTGGATTCCAGTCTCTGCATTGTCATCACACTAAACCCTCTCCCACCAGAGAGAGACCATCTCTACCTTTCTAAACTAAGCGTTCATTCCTCCAAACTTCATCATCTACTGTTGGAGCCTTTATTTACTGCGGTACTTCAGAAATTTTACCCATACTCCCTATGAACAAATAGTCCTATAATGAGTAACCCCCGTCAGCCTAGAACAAACTGGAAAAGGATGGGGAGGACAAAAAAGGGGGGGGGGTAGGGAGGAGGTAGTGTAGCAGCTAACTCCCGTTTTTGGCTTCTGTACATAGCAGCTAACTCCTGCTTTGGCTTCTGAACACCCAGCTTCCGATAAGGACACCTCAAGGACACCTCAACCCTAGAGTTATTTGTGCATCAGCTTCTGTACCTCCTACTTCTGCCACATAGGACAGGGCGTCCAGAGAGCAATAAAAGTCCTGCTCAGCCAAGGTTCGGGGCCCAGAATTTGGAGACTGCCTCCTCTGGGTTCACGCATGTAATAAAGCCTCACTCCATCACCCCAATCGCGCCAGAGTCATTATTTTCCGAATTATTTTCCGTAACATTTTGGTTCCCTGACCAGGAAACGACTCACGCGAGCAGGCTGTTTGCCTCCAGTGAGGGCGGCCGGGGACTGATGGGGCAAGCCAGCAGCCAGAGGGAAGCCCGTGCCCCGGTGATTTCGGGTCCTGGAAAGCTGTGGCTCGCCTCCACCTGGGGTTCCAAGCTGCCCTTCAACCTGGGCAGGTGAGGAAAGCGGACTGAGGCTTGTCGGAAGGCGCCGAATCGGTAAGTGCCCCGGGGACCGGACCCGAGACTCGGAGGAGGGCTGATCACCCTCATTAGGCCCCAGTGGCCTCAGATTTCTGGATCAGATATATCTCTCTCTCGGGAGGGAACTCAGGCCCTAGTGGCATCAGATATCTGGATCAGATTTCCCTTTCTTGGGGAGGGAAAAGTAATAAACTCTGCGAAATTGTGTGTGTGAAAGAGAGTGAATGTGTTTGTGGCTCCACGGGCGTCAGCCTACGGAGCATGAGTGGGCCCTAACCTGCGGTTCCTGGATTGATCATATGGCATAACGGCTGGGTGGATAACCCGAATCACGACACAGGCAGCCTTGAGCTAAGATCGATCTAAATCCTCGTGAGGGGACAGGCCAGGTGGGCGATCGGAAGTCCCCAAACCCTTTGTCTGCGTCGGAAGGGCGGGAGAGAATGGGTGGGGGACCATCAACTGTCTTGGACTGTATGTTGCAAAATTTTGACCGATTCCGGGGTCAAGACCCATCAATGGACCCCGGCCAGTTAGAAGTTTTCTGTTCCTCTGAATGGCCCACCTTCGGGGTAGGCTGTCCCCCTGAGGGAACCCTGAACTTGGGGATCATTAGAGTGGTTCACCTCATAGTTACAGGCAAGCCAGGACACCCAGATCAGTACATCTACAAAGATAGGTGGCAGGAACTAGCACAGGATATGCCCAGGTGGCTCCAGCAGTGTGCGAGGATGGCCCCGAAGCAGTCCGGAGCATCAGGCCAGAGGAGGTCAGGATCATGCTAGGGCTGCTGCACCTGAGGAGCAGCCGAACTGGGATCATAACACAGATCAAGGAAGGGATGGCCTCTCGGTATCGAGAGGCCATCCTGCAAGGGGTCCGGGCTGGGGCCAGAAAACCCACCAACATGACCAAGGTCTCGAATATCATGCAAAAGGCAGAAGAGTGCCCCGGAGATTTTCTGGAGAGGCTGACAGAGGCCTATAGGGTCTACACTCCTTTTGACCCAGAGAGTCCCGACAGCCAGAGAATGATTAACATGGCCTTTGTAACCCAGTCAGCCCCGGACATCCGAAAAAAAAAAACTGCAGAAATTAGAGGGGTTTGCTGGTATGAATATCAGTCAACTTGTAGAAGTGGCAAATAAAGTATATAACAACAGGGAGGAGGCAGCCGAGACAGCTGCTTTAGAAAAACAAAGAAGAAAGGCAGCTCTGCTTGCTGCAGCTCTAACCGCCCCTGATAAGAGCAAAGGTCCACAGGGAAGCCAAAAGGGACATTTCAAAGTAGAAAGGGATCAGTGCGCCTATTGCAGAGAGAGAGGGCACTAGAAGTGTGAATGTCCAAGACGAAAGCAAAAAGAAAACTCAGCGGCCCCACCCGCACCGGGAATCTCAGCCTGGCCGGGTTAGACACAGAATGAGGGGGACCAGGCTCTATGAAATTAGGCCCCCACGAGCCCATGGTCAAGGCTACAATAGGGGGCCAACCTTTGGCCTTTATGGTGGACACAGGAGCTGAACATTCAGTAGTCACCACACCTGTGGCCCCGCTTTCGGACTGGGAGGTCTCCATCATAGGGGCCACTGGACAGTTGGGAGGAGCCAGGAGATTTTGCCAGGCCCGGACATTTGAGCTCGGGGGCCATCAGGTTCAACATGAATTTCTTTACCTGCCAGAATGCCCTGTTCCCGTTAGGGAGAGACTTGCTAAGCAAACTTTCGGCTCAGGTGGCCTTCCAGCCCTCAGGGCAGGCAACACTCGAAATAGGCAAGTCCAGCCTATTGGCCCTAGTCATGCCCCGAGAAGAAGGATACCGGCTATATGAAGAAAGCCGAGGCCTGAGCTGTCAGTACCCTCTAATTGATGAGTTCCCTGACGTCTGGGCAGAAGGAAATCCACCAGGACTTGCTACTGGCCGAGCTCCAGAAATCACAGATTTGAAACTGGGGTGCAGCCTCGCTGTCTCAGGCAGTACCACAGACCCAGGGGAGCCAGGATAGGGATATTGGTCCCCTGCCAGTTGCAGTGGAACATACTGCCCCCCCACCCCCCCAACCCCCCTTAAGAAGCCAGTCGGGTCTGGATATCACCCCGTGCAGGATCTCTGAGCAGTCAAAGGACATTAGGAACTGAAAGAAGGGCTGTAATCAGTCAGCAAAACAGACCTACCAGCAAAAAAACAGCTTCAGGAATTTTTAGGGACAGCTGGATTCAGC
>PVKU01007450.1:0-87071 GCA_004027475.1 Anoura caudifer
GGAAGATGGGTGGAGAGGCCAAGGAAATACTGGTGGGTGAGGAACGTTGATTATAGTTCCAAGAAGTATTCCAGTACGTCTCTGCCACTGTCTTCACAGATAAATAAGCGAGAGCTGCGTGTGCTTTGAGAAACGGGAAGTCCTGGGCAGATTATATCATCTTGTGTTAATAAAATTCCACAATAAGAAGAGATTTTATTGAGGACAAAGAAAGTGTAATCAAGGAAGTGTAGCCTCACCACTTTTACTTCATTCCATAAACCACTTGGCCTTCTAGAGCTCCTTCCCAATATCTACTGTAGGAAAGCCATGTTATAATTTCCTAATTAACCAATTCTTGAAATATTATTTTAGGGAAGAGAGAGAGTTATATTTTGTACATGAGAGAACTTTAATTTGTGCTTGTGAAGTAATGTACAGTTTATTTGGTTCAGTTGTACGTAAGATAAAGTTGAAGCTGAACTTGGTTAACTAGTACTATTGCTTATAAACATTTTATTAACATATAATTTATTTGTATTGATCTCATTTTAACACATGCAAGTTAAACTTTATACAAATCTACGTTGCAGTGAACTGTACACAAAGAAATGATAGGTTAGAAAACATAATACCTTTAAAATTACTCTTACTGTGGAATGTATAGGTAGGTATTCCTCTGCTCCCATTAGAAATGAATGTTCCCTGCCCAGTTTAGAGTGGGGTAAAAATCTTTCCTGTTCTCTTTTGTACTGCTCAGATTTCCATGTCTGGCAGAACACGCTGTAAAAATACATGAAGTGTCATACATAAACTAAAGTAGGTCTGAATATTTTTCTAATGGCCAGCTGATTCTTAAATTTTACTTAGCAATTCTGCAATAACAGACTTGAGATTTAAAAATGCTTACTGACATTACATTCAGTATGATACCTTTCAGTTGTCAGTAATAACCCAGTAAAATGAACAAGAAACAGGACAAAAGGAGAAAGGTTAAAGCCAGATTGAAATGTCTGTCTTTCTCCTCCTGGAGATTCCATTTAATTATATTTATCAGAGTCCAGGAAATATTCTAATCAGCTCTATCTCAGCAAAAAGTTTATATTTTCATAACAAAATCTATCTTGTTTACTGTCTAAGCCAATTTGATAGCAACAGCCATAAGAAGTACCCAAACCTCTTTTAGAAATAATTTAGAGGGGAAATCGGTTTCTGTGGGCTCCCTCAAAACCAAGAGGATCAATCAGTATCTCCCTCTATGCTACACGGTTTCAAACCTCATCGCTATGTCAGGTGGAAGTAAATAGGCATGAGCCAGACAGACCTTCAAGCAGTCTGTTGGGGACACAAAGTGCTCTGGCTGATTTCCACCTTAACGTGTGCAGTGGCAGCCTTAGAAATTCCAAAGGACACAACATAAAAGCCACAAAATATACTACATTGATCCACAGGATCCTCTGGTTTAAAAAGTGTGAGTCCTTTATTTCTGGTGTTTACATGTTTAGAATTACTGCACACGTGTTAGTGAGCTGGAAGAGTTCATCTGCCAGCACACACAGGCTGAAAGAAATGTACAGGCAGGAGTTTTCAGGGGAGAAAAGAATTAGTTTATTAGGATTGGTGTCAGTCTGGAGAATGGATAAGCTCATGTTCCAAAATATCCAAGTCCTGGATGGTTTACATATAAGAGGCTTTATGGAGCAAAAACCATGCCATCAAGAGTAAGGGGTTTGGGCAATTAGTCTAGAGTGAAGTAAGGGAAGTAAATCATGATTTCAGGTCTTGAGGTGGGCTTTGGGGTCCCTTGGTCTGGTTTCATGGGGATGCAGCCAGGGGTCATTTCACTTAGGAACTGAACTTAGGGGATGATGTTATCTTCAGTTTAAGGAAAGCGATGACTTGTGACCATTAGTTAGGGCCTGGCCATTGTTTCCTGCTGCTGCTACAGGAAGTTAATAAAATGTAAGGGAAAGGGCTGAGGCTTATGGGGCATGTTGTGAAGGAACTGAATTGAGTGCTGGGGCTACATGTTAAATCAAAATCATACATTAAATCAGGACTTCAGTTGTACATAGTTTAGATGTCAGAGTAATTTCTATAGAGTAATTATTTAAAAGTCACTGAAGGTAAGACACATGGCTAATACAAAAGTTTATGATGGTGCTGTACCTTTTGCTACCTTATAAAAATGAGATTGATAGTGTCTACTTTTCTACTTCCTAGTTCCAAAGTCTGTTGGAGGAATACATGCTTCATTTCCTACTTACCTACATTGCTGCAAACATTGGGACTGATAACATTGTCTTGGATATACGTTAAGTGGTGTAGAAATTTTGCTTTTTTATTTTTTGCATAGAAGAGTAATAATTAAGATCAATAGTTGTTTTCTCTTAAACTCTAACCAGAAAAGGGTACATAGTGGGGAAAGTTTGAAGTTTGCAAAATATATCATAGTGTACATTTTTAAAACATAGTATTTTTTCATAGTATACTTAAGAAATATTTTCTTATAATTTCAGACTGATAAATGTTGAAAAATAATGTCCCCTTTACCAGATTCCTGAAATGTTAACATTTGTTATTTCTGTCTCTTGCTGTTATATAGGCTATACTACCTGTGTACATATGCACATATTATTTTTTTCTTAAGCATGTAAGAATAAGATGCAGACATAATGCACTTTTACTCCTAAATAGTTCAGTGAGTATTTTCTTATGAAAAGATACTCCCTTATACACAGCCTCAGTACAGTTTTCAAAATCAGAAAATTGGCATTGATCAACACTATTATCGGAGGTACAGGCTATATTCAAATTTCCCAGTTGTCTCACTGTATTCTTTAATATAAAAGAAAAACAAAACATTTTTTTTCCTGGTCCCAGGTCTGATAATCCAGAAGTCTCCTTTCACCTAAAACAGTTCCTCAGTCAAACTTTGTCTTTCATGACTTTAACATTTTTGAAGAATGCAAGACATTTATTTTGTGGAATTTCCTCCAGTTTAGGTTTATCTTGTTTTTCCTTGTAAGATTCAGTTAACATATGTTTGGTCAGAGTACCACAGAAGTGATGTCATCATACCAGAAGTCCATAGAGGCTTTTGACACTTCCCTCCAAAAACATTTTTTTTTTAAATCACCAGTTGTATTACATGGAAAGTAGAGTCAGAGATTCATTCTCAAATTGGTCAAGATAGTATACATGCTCTTACTATATTTGTTCTCCAGTTGCTTTCTCTTAAGAAAATTTGTGGCCTTTTAGTTTTTACAAAGTGAAATTACTGAATAACGTCAGGATAGGGGGAGAAAGAAAGAGCTGGTATACTTGACA
This sequence comes from Anoura caudifer, assembly GCA_004027475.1. Taxonomy (NCBI): domain Eukaryota; kingdom Metazoa; phylum Chordata; class Mammalia; order Chiroptera; family Phyllostomidae; genus Anoura; species Anoura caudifer. Next base: position 3,310 of record PVKU01007450.1, read on the forward strand.
CTTTAAGTGTAAGGTTTAGAGTGTATGTTTTATGTGAATGAACATGGGCCATTGCAGGAATTGGACCTTTAAACCCTCAGTCAAGAACGATACATTATTTATTCCTGGAGTACTTCTGCCAAAACACTGAAATCAATATACTATTCTCCTTTTAGAAGTTTTACAACTTTCCAAGGCAAACATTCAAATGTATTGAATAGGGAGATAAGAGAGTGCCCTGTTTTATCTGGTAGAAGTAAATAAACATTTAAGTTTATTAGTACAATATTCAGTATTTAAATTGTTTAAAATATTAACCCTTTCTATATTAATGCTAGTTTCCACTGCTTCTTTGAATTATGAAGAACCTGCAGTACAGTTTATTTGGCTTCTATCTGAGCAGTAATAAAATTAGTTTTTAGAGTTGCTTTTATTGCAATACACTCTTCCCCTTCACCCTCTGATTGATACATGATAATTTCTTGCTCTAATCTAGGTAGCATTTATAGTGACTGGGGAAAGTTCAGATTCTAAATTTGCCAGGTGATAGTTTTGTAGAGTGACTTAGTATTTTTGATAGTTTATTTGTAAATAAATGTGAATGAGTCATTTTAAACCATCAGTCTGCAAGTCTTAAAGTCATAGAATAAAATAAGCAGGTTTCTTGTGTTTTGTTTTTACAATATTTGTTTAAACATTAGTGCCACACTTTATATTCTATATCAGTTAATTACATTTCCATTAAAATGACACTTCTAAATTATTTTTGGCATAAAATCTATATTATGCTACATAATTTGAAAATGTAATTTGTAATCACATATGCCAAAATCACCTATTTGAAAATACGTACCAGCTTTTCTAAGTTTTTGGGGCTTTTGAAAAATGTCAGGTACTTCTTTTCTTACAAGGTATAGCATATTTCATGAAGATACTTAACATTTAACAATGACTTGTCCAAAGTTACTTAGCTGGCTAGGACTAGAATCTATGAGGCAGGCTTATACTCTAGTATGAGTTTGACAGGACATGCCATAATCACTTTGCCTGATTTCCAGATTTGGGATAATTTTCATTTTCTCTATTTTATTGTAATTATTTCTGGTGATACTATTACTAATGAATTTCTTAGAAGGTCACATAGTTCACCATTGTTTCTCATTAAACATAATCATTGTTCCTCTTTTACTTTGTAGGAACTCATTACACAATGACAAATGGAGGCAGCATTAACAGTTCTACACACCTACTGGATCTTTTGGATGAACCAATTCCAGGTGTTGGTACATATGATGATTTCCATACTATTGATTGGGTGCGAGAGAAGTGTAAAGACAGAGAAAGGCATAGACGGGTAAGTATTTTCATAGATTTTAAAAAATTATATTTCATAATTAGATTATTTAGTAATATATTTCTGCCAATGATCTCAGGCAGCCAAAGTATATATTATACCTTAAAGTACATTTAAGCTTTTTTAAAAAAATTTTTTTAGTTTACTTATACCACATATCTTTCTAGAAAGGATTTGAAATAATTTAAAATAATAACAAAAAAAGTATGTAGTAAGACAAAATAGAAAAGGAAGAAAGGGAAAACACTGCATAGGATTTGGGGGGAAGATTAAGCCAAGTTCAAGATTTGGAAGTCTGCATGATTTTTGGCTTTGGTCAGCCCAGAAGCTATGCAAAAGAGGAAACTTCTTACATAATCCTTATTCAAAAAGAAGAAACTTACTGGGGAGGTAGTTTTACGGGGTTTTGCTCTTTTGTTTCTTTTTTTGGTTTATGTTTATTTATTTTCTTTCTTTTTTTCTCCCTTTTTTCAGTTTTTAAATTCTGAGATATTTCTCAAATTAATATTGATTTGTAATGAATCACTATTCAAAAAGGTGGTACTTTTTACTAAAAAGTACAACTTGTAGGTCATGTTGTATTGATTGTGACTTACTGGTATTATCCAAAAATAAATTATTTTAAAAATGAGAGAGAAAAAAAATCTCTTTGACAGTAAAATTTCAAATTCCAAAAAGCCCTTTGTAACTTTGGGGTCTACATTTACAAGTTTACTTGTAAATGAAAGTAACTGCTTGTACATATTAGTTATAACATTTAATATTAATGTATACATGGATTTTAAACCTGAAATTGGAATTATATTATATTGTTTTTGAGTAGTACAGCTTCTGAGATTCACCAGTCAATATTTATTTTTTTCTGGAAATAGAAACCAGGGTGTAACTGAAAAGAAGACACAATACATGAAATCAGTTTTCTAATCCCGTGATTCTCAAACTTTTTTGTCTCTGGTCCTTTCTAAAGTATAAACAATTATTGAGGATGCCTAAGGAGCTTTAGTATATGTGGTTACATTAATTGATATTACTATATTAAATATAAAAACAAATTTTAAAATTAATTCATTTAAAAGTAAAAATAACAAACCCATTTCATGTTTACATAAAAACACTTTTTTTATGAAAAATAACTATTTTACAAAATAAAAGAAATACTTAGCGAGTGACATTGTATTACATTTTTATAAATTTTATTATTTTCTGGTTTAATAAGACTGCTGGGTTCTCATATCTTCTTTTGCATTTAGTCTTTTTTGAAATGTTTTAATTAAAGTGCATGAAGAAAATCCAATCTCATAGTTGGAAAAGCTAGGGATATTTTAATAACCATTTAGATCATTGTTGATAGTCTTCTTTGATACTGCACCAAAGTGACAAATGGTATTTCCTTAAAGGTTAGTTGCTGTGTGTAATCTGAAACTGTATCAATGAACTTTCTGTATTCTGTTACATTAAAATCCACTGGTTCACCTTGAACTTTAAAGAGATGATTTTTAACATCATGCAATGATTGATCATTTGAGTTATGTTGATTCACTGATTTATGCAGTTCTTTCAAGTGTTGACACTTTTCATTACTTAACATAAAAAAACCCACCACATTTGTTAATTTCAATAGTCATCTCTTTAGGATAGTTTTTAAGTATTGGGAATCTGTCATCCTTACAGTTATGGGTACAGGTTTTCCAAAATTCTAATTTTTACTTGAAAGCTCAAATTCTACCATTGGAAACAAATACACATTTATTTTACTTGAAATGACAGTCTTACTTGGCTTAATGTTTGAGAAAATACCTGGTAAATTCATAAGTCTGAATAACTGTAGTTGGGTGTCTTTCAAGTAAAAATGGTGTTCCATATGAATGTCCAGTTTATTTGCAACTCAAATCACACAGATGTGTGATTGGGACAGAACACTTATGTCATCACATATAATATTAAAAAGACTTAATGATTGAAGAACAATAGTTTTACAGCTTCATCAGAGACATTTTAAGTGAAAATGGCACTTATTTTTTTACTGAGTTATGTGACAGTGAAATATGATGACCACTAGCATTTAAATGCCACTGCCTTCGAATGCCACTGCCTTCGTTTGTGCTGAGGAGCCAGCAATTTTGTTACTGCTTTTGCATTGTCTGTGAAAATGTCAACACAATGCAAAAGGCACATCATGCTTTAGTATTATAATGAAAATAATTTAGACCTTGAAAACCCCTAGGGAAGGTCTCAGGGTATCTGTGGCCCACACTATGAGAACCACTATTCTAATTTAATGAACCTAAATCAGACACACTAAATCCAGTATCTTATGTCACTAGGTAAATACATTTGTACTTAGAAATAACATATTCAGGTTGGGGTTTAAATGTGTTTTAAAGTGAGGCAGTATTAAAGTATCCATAAGACACCATGCCCATAAAATTTTAGAGAAAATTGAAACTAAAAGAAACCATAGCACACCCCGTCTTTTGTGATTATAAAAGTAGTCCACAGTCCTTGAAAACATTTCAAATAATGTAACACTTGATGAAATAGTGTCCTAGCTAATCATATCAATCATCTCTTTTTAGATAAATCAGATGTTTTTAATATTTTCATCTATGCTCATATATATTAACAAAATTTTTTAAAGCTGGGAAATTTTACACATAGATGTTTTTACTGTTCTTAAAACATTAAATTTAAAAAATAATGTCAGTGCATATGCTTACCTAATTCTTTTTTCCTCCTCATAGTTCTTCTGTACCACATTATTTGAAGCAATTCAACATTATTGTATCATTTCAGATATACTACTATTTCAGTATTTTGCAAAATGGTGGTAATCTAATTGTCATTCCTCCTTTATTTATTACCCTGAATATTTCCGTAAAGAGAATCTTCCTCATACCAATTGTTTGGATATCCATAAGTTAAATTGTAGAGAAAAGGAAAAAGTTAGAAATTATATGGTTCCCAAGCATCCCCAAAGTTGACTGATGAGGTTTTTGTTTGCTTGCTTGATTTTGTTTCTGTATGTTCATGCACTCACAAATTTAAACATATTTGATGTGTCTTAGTCATCACAATTATTATACTTATTGATGTCTATGTTATTCCATTTTGACAAGTGGGAGCTTCTTTTGGTCGGTGCATGTATCCTTTGACACATCCTTAGGAGACTTTGATGTATTCTGAAAAAACAGGATGATCTTTAGTTCATCTTACATGTTCTCTACCCCAAACCTGGAGTCAGCCATTACTCCAAGAGTAAAATGATTTAGAGAAAAATGATTTAGAGACAGCCTGGAAAAGCAATAAGAGATACTTACTGCTTTTGAGTTGATCATTGATCTTAAGTTTACAGCAGCCTTCTCTACTGTAGGGCTTTTACTTAACCTCTAGTTCTTAAATCTGTATCGCCGTTCATCCATGCCATAAATCTCAACATCACATACATAGTCATTTGATTTGTTTCATAATACACATACAACAGTTTCAGAATATTACTGACAGCATCGCCAGCAATATGCTTACTGAAGAGTTTTAGTTTTTTCTTTTTTTCTTTGTTATGGTACTTTTTGTCCTTAGTGTTTATCCCACTAGGGTTGTACATACTATGACTTTGTTTTAAAACCCCTGTCCCTTTCAATCTATTGCCTTCTTCCTCTTCTAAGTAATGGCTTACATTTAAATGTTTATGGTTTATCTTTTTATTTTTTTAAATACAAGCATGTATATTTATATACTTATCTTTCTTGTGTAAACTGTAGCATACTATACACACTCTTACCCACTATGCTTTTCCGTCTGCGTGACCCTGCATCTATCGTATTCTTTTTTAATGGCTGCAGAAATTTTTATTACATAGATGTACTGCAATTTACTTAATCAATAACATATTGATGAACATTTAAACGATTTCCAAGTTTTTACTTAATATTGTATTTTATTAAACATTCCAGTTATTTTTCAGAAAAGGCAGCATGGGTTTAAAGATTATTTTTGAAAAATTATCCACCTTTAATTCTAAAGAATGATTAATATCTATGATTGGTAGTAGAATAGAAGGAGTAAAATTGTGTCATTTAACTTAGAACTTACTAGGTCTTTTGAATGGTACCTTGGGGCTGAAAATAGGCCAGATATTTGAAGTAGACCAGTTCATTGACTTCCAGCTGTAGCCCTCCTGTGGGACATTTGAGGCCTGAAGTCCTAGGCAGAGAATATTGCTCCCTCCCTCTTTTTTCTTAGCCAACATTATCTCTATGCTCGTAGTAGCTAGTAGTAATGTAGTTTCTAGAATATGGCTTGTTTCCTTTTTATTGAACTAATTGAGGTGACACTGGTTAACAAAACTGTACAAGTTTCAAGTGCACAGTTCTGCAACACGTCATCTGTACACTGTATTGTGTGTTCACCACCCCCAGTCAAGTCTTTGTCCATCACCTTTTATCCCCCCTTACCGTCTCTACCTCCTCCAGCCCCTCCTCCCCCGAACAGTCACCACACTTGTTGTCCCTGTTCATGAGTTTTCTCTCTTTTTCTTTTGTCCCTTTACCTGACCCCCAGCCTCCAACCTCTTCCCCCACACATCTGCCAGCCTGCTCTCCATCTGTGGGTCTGTCTCAACTTTGTTCATTTTGTTCATTAGATTCCACATCTGAGTGGAATCATGGCTTTCAAAAACAGCAATCCTAGTAAAACAGAAAAGATTAGGGGTTTAGGTTTAAAAGTGCATTCTTACTTGGAGAGGGAAAACTTGGCTTCCTGTGTCTTAATAGAGTGAGACTTGGAAATCAAATCTGTTGACATCCTGCTGATCTCACCTCCTCCACTAGATTCAGTAGAGAACATTTCTGCCTTACACAGTGATGAAATAGAGCCTCTGAACCCCACCCATGGGATTGGAGCTCTTAATTCCTGTATATTTATAGACCTACAAATGTGTTTGTAAATCTAGTTAGTATTTATTTATTTATTTTTAGAGAGAAGAGAAGGGAGGGGAAAAAGAGGGAGAGAAACATCAAATAGTGGTTGCCTCTCATGCGCCCCTTGCTGGGCACCTGGCCTACAGCCCAGGCATGTGCCCTGACTGGGAATCGAACCTGCGACCCTTTGGTTCCCAGGCTGGCACTCAATCCACTGAGCCACACCAGCCAGGGCTGTAAATTTATTTTATAGCCACTTTATTTATATGACTATTCTATACTACATTTATGGGCTTGGTACTGTTATAAACTGACCTTACCTTTTAAAGAATATAATAATCTTCTTAACTCCTAGGAGCAGAGAATGACTAGGAGATGATAGACATTTCAAGCTATAATGCCTGATTTCTGTTAATATAAAATACATGTACAAGCTAAATTTTATATAATTTAGACCAGTCTGGGCCAGACTTTATGTGATTTGTGGACACCTTGCTCTCAAATTCTGAGGTGGTATTGTTAAAATACATGTCTCTGAATAAACGTTTGTCATGTGGTTTACATGACAGCAGCTGAAACTGGTTCTGCCCAAACCTACCTTTCCTATTATTTAGTGTAGAAAGTACTGTGTATAATAACAGAAAAATTGTTGGAGTCTATAATTGTGGCTTCTATTTTTAGTTTGAAAAATGAGGCATAAACATTTCTAATTTCAGATCAACAGCAAAAAGAAAGAATCAGCATGGGAAATGACAAAAAGTTTATATGATGCGTGGTCAGGATGGCTGGTCGTAACACTAACAGGATTGGCATCAGGTAAAGAAGTTTTTAATGCAAACCTCTAATGAGTAATAGAGTAATAAATAGTTCTCTCTCCTCTCCACAATTTTTTTCAGGGACTCTTGGATTTTTAAAAGCATTTTTTGTTTGTTTCTTTCCTTTAAAAACTTAAATATAAGACTAGAAAGTAGGAGGCTTCTGAGTCAAGTCTTGGCTCTATCAATTTTTTTTTCCAATTTTTCTGGGCTCAATTTCTGTATCTATGAAGTATGTGGTTTGGACCAGGTGATGAATAAAGTATCATTTAATGTTAACTTCATAATAAAGAGGTGATATTTAGTGACTACTACTTTGTGCCATGGACTGCTCTGAAAGCTTTACGTAAACCTCATGAGAACCCAACAGTATACCTCAGCGATATTCAACCTTTTTCATCCCACGGCATACATAAATTAGTTACTAAAATTTTTCAGCACACCTAAATATATGTTTTTTGCTCATCTAACAAAATAATATATTTTTGGTTCATTCACACTGGACTCCTGTTGTTGTGTTGGCTGTTGTCATATTTTTATTTGACTATCTAAGGGAAAAGAGGTCAGTGCCCCTGACTAAATAGTCAGGTATTGCATGTTTTTAAAATTCTCATGGCACACCAGTTGAAAATCGTTGGTATATGTGTTATTATTATCACCATTTTGCATATGAGGGGGATGAAGCACAGAGAGCTTAATTAACTGACTAAGGTCATATATTGTAGCTAGTAAGTGGCGAAGCAAAGATTTTAAATATAGGCAGTTTAGTTCAAGAGCCTATACTTTTAACCACCATGCTAGAATAATCCCAGAATCACAACATGTGAGATTCTAGAATAGCATTGAAGATCTGAAAACAAACATTAAGGACTGTTCTAATGACTTTCAGCTTCCCGTGGAAGGTTCTGTCCAGAAGAACATGAGGAAAAATTAAAATTTGTGTGGAGGATAGAAGGAACTACTGATATCGCTAAGTGACATGCACAAGAATTTTTGTGGCCACTGTGTATGTGACTCATTGATCTTTTTATCTAATGAGAAGGACCTAGGTTTTGACCATAAATTTATGTATTTTTTTGTATTTTTGTCAGTAAGTGATCATGATATATTTGACCTTTTGTTATTTAAGGAAAAATGAAAATATCAAAGTAATTCATTAATACTAGGAGTTTCACTAATTATTTTTAATGGACATTAAATTTTAATGAGATTGAGATCATTTGTAAGTCTATTAAGTTTTGGATTGAAACATACTAGTAAAAACTGTGACTTCAGTAACCAGATTTGTGAACCTCTTGCCAGGTAGCTGTGTTTTGAAGATGTTTTGGTATTCTTTAAACATCTCTGTTTAAAATTACAGTTAATTTGAACAGTGTAGCTAGTTTTAATTTAGTTTTAAACAGTAGGTATTTACAGTTTCAAAGAAGGTAATAAAAACTGGTAACTAAGATTTGAAAATCTTAAGTTCACATGATTATTTCCTATGTGACTCTTTATTTGTAGGGAGTCCCCTGTTTTCCTTGGCCCTTTTGACTTGATAGTTCTTAACTTCACCAAAATGACTTATTTTTTTACCATTTCCAACACGCTTTTGTAGGAGCATTGGCTGGATTAATAGACATTGCTGCTGATTGGATGACTGACCTAAAGGAGGGCATTTGCCTTAATGCATTGTGGTACAACCATGAGCAGTGCTGTTGGGGATCTAGTGAGACAACGTTTGAGGAGAGGGACAAATGTCCACAGTGGAAAACATGGGCAGAATTAATCATTGGTCAAGCAGAGGTAAGTCGTGCTTTTTCTCAAGTTAATAATTGATGATTGTAACCTGTATTAAAGGAAAAAAAGAAAAAAATAGATAGAATGGAAAATACGAGAATACTTTGCAGCAAGTAAAATATAAGTATTCTTTCAAAAAACTTTTATTATGTAGTCACACATGAGTCTCTCGGACTGACATGAAATTGTATTTCTTGTTGTAGAAAAGTGCAGCAAGATCTGCATAACCACAAAAAGTTGTTATCAAGTCAGATTGTTAAAACTGCTTAACATTATATCACAGTTATTTGGGACATACGAATTATCAAAAAATTTAGTTAAATAAGCCTTCTAACTGGAGATACCTTGGAGAAATCCATAGATTTTTCTTCATGGCATTGCAGGATTGAAATTGTTATTTTACTATATTTGATGCTCTATAAATGAACATTTTAGGAGTTAGAATATTATATAACGTTACATGATCATATATGGATATGTTTTTTAAATTTTGTTATAGCTGAATTTTAGAGATTGAAGTATAGCTGAGACTCTGGACAAGATTTTAGGGATTGGGAGAAAGTTAGGAAAAACATTAAATATTTTAGATTAAGGCTCCTTGGGATGTATACAAATATGTTTTTGGATTCTACTTAAATGTTTTGTTTATATAAACTTTTTATTATTGTGGAAATAGACCAGGAGCCTTTACACGTTTTACTCAAGTTTCTTAATGAGGCAAGAGCTTACGTTTGAGGTGCACTATAAATTAAATGCGTACTTTTGAACTATTTGCTTTTTAGGGTCCTGGTTCTTACATCATGAACTACATAATGTACATTTTCTGGGCCTTGAGTTTTGCCTTTCTTGCGGTTTCCCTGGTAAAGGTATTTGCTCCATATGCTTGTGGCTCTGGAATCCCAGAGGTAAGCCATGCAGTATTTAGTATCATTAAACATTTAGTAATTGTTATGATGCTTATCTTTTTTCCTTTAGGGTAAAAAGTAGTTGTTTTTCTGGGGAAATGGTTTGTTTGTAATATGAAAAAGAAAAGTTAAAAAAGTGTAAGCTAATTGTAAACATCATTGAAAGAAATTCCTCCCTATAGTCATTTCATCATTTACTGTGGAGGTTGATTTTTTTTTCTCACCACTAATTTATGAGTTGGCTAAACAAATACCAGAAGACTTATTTAAACCCCAAGAATCCTAAAAAATATCTTGTGGCCTAAAGTTATTTGATGGGTCAGTTTTGCTTATGAACCTGTTTAAATACATTCCTTCTCTGCATATAACTATATTTTAATTACATAGTTAATTTTTGAATTTAGAAGATAATATTTATAACCATTTTATACTTTAAAATGAACATTTGATCATGGGGAGTCAGTAGCACAAACAGTGGGTTTTATTGTTTATCAACAGTAAAGGAGACTATAAGGATTGAATATGATGTTAACTCATTCTTTCCTCTTTTTTTGTTTTAAATAATTTATCAGCTTTTTCTCATGCATTTCTTATAAAAACTAAATAGTAGGGCCTTTTAAAGTCTATTAAAGAATGTCTTCAATAAGTAGCAGTGTCATGCAGTATTTAGCAGTTGTCATTCATCATTCTTGACATGTAGGTAAAAGTTACACAGAATGACAGAATTATGAGAAGACATATCTGTTTCTGACACAGAAAGTCTGAATTGTAACTGTATTATAATCCCGTAACAAATACTCAGTTTCACCCTATTCTGGTTATATAATTACAGTCCTTGGAAAGTCTGTATTCCTTTTAACGTGGACTGATATTTTAGTTCTGTTCATGAGATAGGGTTGTCTTCTGTCCTTGCTTGGGAAGAGTGTTAGAATGTGATATGAAGTTATTATATGTAGCGTATTAGTTAAAACCTTTGAAAAAAATAATTGTGAATTATTCATAGCCCACCAAAATTTGCAAAGTAGTTTTCTGAGTAAAACAAGAGAATAACTTTAGTTTAAAGTTCTTGTGGGATTTTTTTAAGGAAATTAAGATTCCTTGATTTTTCTTTTCTAGATTAAAACTATTTTGAGTGGATTCATCATCAGAGGTTACTTGGGAAAATGGACTTTAATGATTAAAACTATCACATTAGTACTGGCGGTGGCATCAGGTTTGAGTTTAGGAAAAGAAGGTCCCTTGGTACATGTTGCCTGTTGCTGTGGAAATATCTTTTCCTACCTCTTTCCAAAGTATAGCACAAATGAAGCTAAAAAAAGGGAGGTAAGTCTCTCTTTTGTAGTTGATTTGACATATAAATATCTGTCATATAGACTTATTTCAGTGAAGACTTTTGTAGTGTAAAGATTATACTTTTTGGGTAAATTTTCTATTCAGATGAAAAATTTAATGTGAAAATTGTTTATGCTTTTCCTTTTTGTGACTAAACACTAATGTCTTTCTAGAATCCATCCCCAGTGCTGCTCAGTTAATTGTATATTTTAGAGAAATTTTAGATGGACTACTTGGTGTCCAAATTTCAGTTGAATTTCACAAAGGTCTTTCCATTTGTTTTTGCTTTGCATTACACCTTCCTTCCTCTGAAGGGTTTCTCAAATACAATATTATTTATACTCTTATTTCTCACCATCAGTCTTTCTCCAGGGTTGGGAAATCTTAACAGCTCAGTCTTCCTCCTGTTCTCCTCTGGAGGAAGTGTCTTATGCCAGTGGGAGTTGTGTGCCATCTGCAGAAAGTTATATGGCACCATGGGGGAGTTCTGAGGGCCTCTAAGACCTCCTGAGGTTTAAATCGGAGATTTACATTAAAGGAGATACAGGAATTCCTCTTTATTCAGCTGTTCAGGGCAGTTTCTATTACCTTCTTTTTAGGCCAGCCTGAGATCATCTAGGAGATCTTTAAACTTTATATATTTTAGAGTTTCCATGATGTTTCTAGATTGCTCTGGATATTTTCTAGAAGGAAACTGGGTTCCTGAAATCATCTGTGTTAGCTCTAGACTTTGGAGGTCCAGTCCCTTTCTGTTTTCCCAGTCTAATCTGCAGCTCTTGGGTTTTTCAGGTACAATATTTTTACATATCATCAAATATTGAGAACCCAGGGGTCTCTGGCCCTAGCATAGGAGAATGTTTCATCCTGTTGTTTTTTTATGCTGCAGTGAAAAAAGTGGAGTATTTTTTGTGAAACTAATTTAATTCCTCAGTTGAAATAATTCTAGTTCATTTCAATGTTAGTACTAAAACATTGTCCTTGCATTATTAGCAGTAGTCTAAAAGTGGGACATTTCAGAGCATCATTGTTCCATCTCTGAGTGGTAATTGTGATTTCAGTACTATCCAGTACAACAAAGATAATTAACGTTATTGATTAATTACTGTGTATGTTATTCTGTGACACATTCTTGCATTTTAAAATTTAATTCCATAATAATCTTACTAACTTGGCACTATTGTTCTCACTTATAGATAGGGAACTAAACTAAATCTTGGCTAACTTGTCCAAGATGACATAGCAGAGTATCAGAGTGTGGATTAAAAGTTCTTTTCAGTCACTTTAAAATCTATATTCTGAGCTACTCTACTCTTCCTCCTCCTGGGACTGTGTGGGCACCTGTGTGGCTGTAGTGCCCCGAGTCAGTGGCTAGAGGGAGCTGTCATGGTTTCTCCCCAGTTCAGTTCCTTTACTTGCTATTATACCTTGACATTTTGTAGGTAAGATTTTTATTTTTATTTATTCATTATAAGTGCAAAATGTAATTTATTATAAAATGTTACAGAAATTAAATTCACCTAAATTTTTATGTACTCACTGGGATGATTATTAATGTTTATGACATTAATTTTATTGTCACCTTAGTACATAAATGTCTAGAGTTTACTTATTCATGAATGTATTAAAACCTCATAGTTTGTCTTTTTTCTATACCCACTCCCTTGACATTTTTTAATTAAATGATTCTTAGATTACTTATTAAAGAAATTAAAATGTGAGTTACAGGTTCATGGATGTGAGCTTGATCGTAAAATTCTATTTTATTAAATGTAGAGTTAGAGAATTCAGTTAATTGGGTTGTCTGCAGTTGCATTCATGGGGGGGAAAGTAAAATTTTCTGTCACTACTTCCTCAAAATAAGCAGAGTCTACATTCTTAAAGCCAGACACAATTTAATTAAAACAAGTATTTGTTTATTTTTAATTTACTAAACAGCAGCCTGCCTATGTAGTTTTTCTCTTAATAATTTACAGTTTAATTTTAATGATTTCTAATTTTTTTCACAAATGTAAAAATTGACCATTTGAGGAAATGCTTTGGTAGCCTCAAATATTTATTAAAGTAGTGAAAAGAAGGACTCTTACAAAAGTAATTACAAATAAATGCCCAGTGAATTAATATGTGTCATTGGCTGCACAGTGGTGGGATTGGGCAGTGCCAAGTGATAGACCAGGACGCTGGAGAGAGGAGCCGCGAGAGAGTTTGTTTTATTACAGTGGTTTTGGTTTGTGAGACTGTGTCAGAAGGGTAGCCGTTGTTTGTGCTTTCGGAGCGAGGCTCTCCGTGTTGGCAGTGGCAGTGTTTTCAGAGGACTTAGGGTACTGAAAATACAGGGAAACGCCATAGGCTTTTAGTTCCCTGGATATTTTACTAGGATTCAGAATAGAGTAATTATTGATGATGATGTAGCTCTAAAATTGGAAGAAATTATATCCTATTTAAAAATAAATAAGCAACTCTTCCCCTCAAACCAGTTATCACTCTCTCCATTGGCCTTCACAAACATCTTGTAAGTTGATTGTATTTATTTCCTCTTCTTTATGTCCCAGTTACATTAGTATATCTCACACAAGTTTTTTGGACTGAATATTGAATACATGAATAACCTTTCAATTAAAGCAGGAAAGTAAAAAAATCTTTTTAGAAAAAAATATCTGCCTTTGCTTGGGGTGGGGAGAGATGTGAGTTAAATTCCAAATAGTCATTTCAAAAATTTGAGTAACATGAAGAATTTTTGTTTGGCATATATTTGAATTTTAAAAACATGAAATAAGCCACATTATTTTTTCTAAGGTGCTGTCAGCTGCCTCAGCTGCAGGTGTTTCTGTAGCTTTTGGTGCACCGATTGGAGGAGTTCTTTTTAGCCTGGAAGAGGTACGTAAAAAAGAAATAGCAACAATTAAAATTATGTATATATACCATCACACATATATTTTGGCACACTTTTCAGTTTTATGTCTAGTGTAATAGATTCAGACTTTAATTTTACAAATGTATTTTCATAGATTTACTTTCCACTAGTCCATAAAAAGCAGCATACTGTAGCATGCTGTATATGTTAACTTACCTTGGAAAAGTCTTTAAAAAATACTATTTATGTATAAAACATTAATTATGGTTTAAATATTAACTTTGTTGACATTAAGCAGATATGAATTTGACTTAATAGGAAATATTTAAAACAATCTATCCCTATTGGCTGAAATGCAGCCTTTTTATTTTAAAATTTTTAATCTGTTACTAAGTCATCTTTGTAAGGTTTTCTTGTGTGATTATTTCTGTTGCAGTTATTGATGTTTAAGAAAGTTTTAGTAGCTTTAGTGGAATGTTTTGTTTTTGTTTTCTCTTTGGTGCTTAAGACTTTTTACACATTTACACAAAAATATGACTAGGAATGTTTTAAAATTCACTTTTCTAGTTGTTTGTGTTCTATTCTTTTTTAATTTAATATAGAAGAGGTAAATTAAATACTTCTTTATGAGGTAACATGAGTTAGTGGCAGTACATTTTACTGTTAACTGCTATGATTGGAAGTGAAATTCCTTTTGAAAATAAAACAATGCTAGGTATTATAATAAATATTAGACATTTAATATGATCAGTCAAAGTTAAGGTGATAGTCAGTTAATTAAAAATCAATATTTTTCTTATAACAGTAAAATCCATTCTATGTAAATTCTAGCTGTAGCAAAATTTAGAGCTATGATATTTACCTCTTAAGTTATAACATATCAGAAACATTTGATAAAATTATATCATTAATTTTTCTTCCTTTCTTTTTTTTTAGGTTAGCTATTATTTTCCTCTTAAAACTTTATGGAGATCATTTTTTGCTGCTTTAGTTGCTGCATTTGTTTTGCGATCCATTAATCCATTTGGAAACAGCCGTCTGGTTCTTTTTTATGTGGAGTATCATACACCATGGTACCTTTTTGAACTGTTTCCTTTTATTCTCCTTGGGGTATTTGGAGGGCTTTGGGGAGCCTTTTTCATTAGGGCAAATATTGCCTGGTGTCGTCGACGCAAATCCACCAAATTTGGAAAGTATCCTGTTCTTGAAGTCATTATTGTTGCTGCCATTACTGCTGTGATAGCCTTTCCTAATCCCTATACGAGGCTCAACACCAGTGAACTGATTAGAGAGCTTTTTACAGACTGTGGGCCCCTGGAATCCTCTTCTCTTTGTGACTACAAAAATGACATGAATGCCAGTAAAATTGTCGATGATATTCCTGATCGTCCAGCAGGCCTGGGAGTATACTCAGCTATATGGCAGTTATGCTTAGCCCTCATATTTAAAATCATAATGACAGTATTCACTTTTGGTATCAAGGTAAGTGCCAATGTGGGGTGATGTTTAGGTAATCTGGGCATGATCAAAACTTGTGTGTGTGGAATGAGAGATGAAAGTGGTTGTTTCATAAATGTTGCCTGAAAAAGTTCTTACCTTTTAATTGTAACAAATGAAAAAAAGAATTCATTAGGAGATAAGGTTGAGCCATAGTATCTATTAATCTGTAACAAATTACCCCAAAACCTAGCATCTTAAGATAACTTATTTTGCTCTTTCTTGGTCAGCAATTTGGGAAAGACTCAACTGGGCATGTTTTGGTCTCTCACACAGTTGTCATCAGACATGGCTAGGGCTGCTTGTCTCATAGACATTCACTTGTCTGGCACCTGGGCTGAGAAGACTCAGAACAGCTGGGGCTGGAACATCTGGGCTCCTGGAACATCTCTCTGTGGTTTTTCCAGCATGGCAGTCTCTGGATAGTTAGATTTATTACGTGGTAGCTCAGCGTTCCAAAGCAAGCATATCAAGAGGACCGTTTTCTAAACTAGCCAAAGAAGTCAAGTATTGTGTTCTATTTGTCTAGACAGTCACAGATCCCCCTCCCCCCAGGTTCAGGGTGAGGGACACACACTCTGCCACTTAGTGGAAGGAGTGTCAGACAATTTGTGATTATTTCTGCTGTAATAAATTAGCACAAACTTAGTTGATTTGAAAGTCACCCAAATTTATTACAGTTCTGGAGGTGAGAAATCCAAAATGGGCTCACTGGTAACATCAAGGTGTTCACAGGGATTTACAGAGGTTCTAGGGGAGAGTCTTTGCTTTTCCAGCTTTCTAGAGCTGCCTGCTGACATGCTTAGTTCTTCTTCCATCTTCAGAGCCAGCAGTGGTGCTGCAGTCTTTCTTTTATCTCATCAGTCTGAAACTCACTCTTCTAAATCCTTCTTCACATTTAAAACACCTTCATTATTACTATTATTACTTTGGGCCCAAAGTAATCCAGGATAATCTCCTGTTTGAAGGTCAGCTAACAATCTTAATTCTTTCTGCAACCTTAATTCCTCCTTGCCACATAGCATAACGAATTCCCCAGAATCAGGATAGCCGTATCTTTGGGAAGCCAGTTTTCTGCTTCACCGTGTCTGTATAGGGTGCTACCTTGAAAGGACACTGCAGACTCTCACGAGGTAAATTACTAGGCCCATGAACACCATGCCTTTTTCCATCAAGGACTTAAGGCCTTATGCCCTGGGACATATCTTTTTTTGAACTTACAAAAGTGAGAATAGCATTTGTTAATTAGTGATTTGCCAGTAAATATAATTCTATTATGTGACTGTCAGTAACGCATATGGGGAATCAGATGTCTGCTAATCCTTGTTCTTTAAATTTTTGTACCTATAGTCCATGTTCTCTAGTGGTAGTGTGCTTTCACAGCTGTACATTATATGGAATAACAGCTGAATTTTAATGAAGTTGAAGTGGCATTTTTGAAATACCATCTCTTTTCTATTGTCCTCTGTATTTAGTCCACATTAAATTAATTAAATATGAGTTAAATAATAAAAAACCTTGAAATTTTACTTTTTTTTAGTGAATCAAATTAAAGGAATTATTAAAACTCGTACTTCTACAGTAAGTTAATTTTCTGTAAATCCCAACTTTCTCATCCTCAGTTGAGCTACAGGAAACTGGAGGCAGTTGGCAGGCCTCTCCTTGTTATGATCCTCCACTCTGGCCAAGGGATTCTGCCTGGCAGGAGAGTGTAAAACATATTTTGGTCCCTTCTAGCTGGATATCCATTTCATGATCCTGATACACTCTTCAGCATGCCATCATTTTGTGCCATTTCTTATGCAGAAGAGTTTATAGCTATTAGTCTTTTAATGGTCTTTAAATGGTCTTGCTTAAGGTGTTTGCTATTCCTATTATCCTTATTAAATTTGGATGATAACTTTTTTCTCCTTTTAATTTACACATATATAACATGTATCAATATAATCATACATATATGGTATGTCATATGTACAAATTAATTAAAAGGAGGGAATTGTTTTTTGATTAATATATATACCTATATATACTCACTAAAAAAACATTGGGAGACCTGATGACATTGGCCACTTTACATTGAACCACTTAAGAGGAATAGTATCTAATATTTCTATCATTTGATAGAAACGTATACAGGAAGGACATAGTCTTGGAGTAGAGGGTAGTATTTCAGGCTGAGGTGATTTAGAGTTATGAAAAGTGCTTCATACAGTTGGGTTTTTTTTTTTTTTTTGGTCTCACATTTTACATGAGCTAATGAAAGTTTTGTTAGGGACTGGCATTAAGGAACCCCTGAGATAAATGAGAAATGACCCTTGGGTATTTTCTCTTTGGTCTAGAGAATATGATTTGTAAATTTGTAATGGATAGAATTGTCAAAATACTGTATAATACGATTTTGCTCAAAGTTTTAGTTTATACTAGGATTTTGCTGTGTAAATGTGAAAAGAATCAAGTGTGAGAAAGCAATCTACAGAACGTAGGTGTCAAGAAAGTAGAGAACCTCTGCCTGATTAAGCACTCCGTTTTGTTACAGGTTCCGTCAGGGTTGTTCATCCCCAGCATGGCCATTGGAGCCATTGCAGGAAGGATTGTGGGGATTGCCGTGGAGCAGCTTGCCTATTACCACCACGACTGGTTTATCTTTAAGGAGTGGTGTGAGGTCGGGGCTGACTGCATTACTCCTGGCCTTTATGCCATGGTTGGTGCTGCTGCATGTTTAGGTAATGCCACTGTGCCTGTCTGTGCTGGGTGCTTGTGAATCTGAGGGAAAACAGAGTAAGGCTCTGATTGTGCTTGACTGGGTTGGGGTGAGGGAGATGGAGGGGTACAGGACAGAGGAAGAGAATGTTCTAACAGAAATTAAACAGTACTACTATTATATGGTATTGTATAGCACTGGGTTTTGTTTACCTGTCTCTGAAAATTTAAATAGCATTTTAAAAATTTAACATAGCATTTTTATAATACCATGAAATGCTCTATAACAGAAAACATCTCAGTACAGCATAGGCCTAATTTGAATCCTGTCCAGGGAGGTTTTGGTTTTTTCATTGTCAGGGATCTTGATTTACCTATACCATCCAGAGCATGGCTCCTGAGATTAGCATGCTAGCAACACTGCAGAATAGCTTTACTTTGGGCTCTGCAATGATTTATTTTTAGCCTCAGTAAAAAAATTTATTTACCAGTCTTCTTCCATTTAAAGTGTATTTATAGCAAAATGAGAAAGGTAACTACTCTATTAATAAAGAAAAGCAAACTATTTGCACTAAATACTTATGAGCTTAGCCCTGACTGGGTAGCTAAGTTGGTTGGGGCATCGTCCAGTGCACTGAAAGTTTGAGAGTTTGATCCTTGTTGGGATGTATACAGGATGCAACCAGTTGATGTTTGTCCCTCACATGGATGTTTCTCTCTCTCTTTCTCTTTCCCTCCCTCCACCAGCCCCGCCCCCTTCCCTCCCTTCATCTCCCTCTTCCTTCTTTACCCCTTCCTCTAACTGTAAAATCAATCAACATATCCTTAGGTGAAAGTTAAAAAAATACTTAAAGTCTATGTATTGTCCTTTTGGTTATAAAAAGTAGTTATTTTATATTTAACATGCCAGCTGAACTTTGGTTACATATTTAATGATAGTTGGTATTGCATCAAAAATGTTAAAGTAGTTATTGATCAAAAGTGTATAAAGTAATTACTGATCTTCAAAAGTATAATATCAAATGAAAGTGAAGGACAGAATCATTTTTCACTAAAGTAGTGAGTATTTATTAGGTATCCACTTTCTGTGTAGGGCTGTGCTAGGTGCAGTGAGTGACAGAAAAAAGTATAAAACGTGGACCAACCTCAACTGCAGTTAAGTTGGGGAGACAAGACACACACTGGGAAGATAACAGTGAGCAATAGATGGTGGTTACACACAGTACCGAAAGAGTCTATGAAAGCTGTAGGAATCGAGAGGGAGAAGACCTGAGGTAATTCAGGTAGGGTAGAGCATGAGCTTTATTTTAAAAGATGAATAGAATTTAAGGGAGAGGACTTAGTTGAAGACTATAATAATGTGACGACAAAGAAATTAGGAATAGATTTAGTAATCTTGGGGCTCTGAAGGAACTGACAGTAATGAAGTAAGAGAGTGCATTTTGAATATCTTGGGGGAAAGAGTTCGACTGGTGAGAAGGAGCAGATTATGGAGCAGGGTTTATGTTAGGATGAATTTGTGTTTGGAATTGGTCAGACCTGTGACAGAGTTGTGGCTTTGCCACATGTAGCTTGATGACTTTGGGAAAGCTCCTTTACTTCTTTAAGTCTTTATAATGGAAATAATAATTACTTATCTCCTACAGTTTTAAGGATTATATGAGATAAAAATGTATATAAAACTGTTAGCATAGTGTCAAGTAAAATAATTGTTTAGTTAAAAATAATTGTTAAAATGCCTTTGTGGTAGTAAAACCAGGAACTTCCAGCCAAGATGGAGGCGTAGCTAGACACACTGTGCCTCCTCTCATAACCAAGATTAAGGACAACAAAAATATAGAACCAAAAACAAAGAAAACCCAACCAGGACAGAGAGAAAATTGAATTGTGCGGGAGTCCAACAACGATTCACCCAGACGGGTAAGAGGGGCGGAGTCCACAGCCGGCAGAGTCGGGTCATGGTGGGATAAGCTGGTGGTGGTCCGGGGTGCGCAGTCACCCCAGGCGCACAGGCAGCGGCGTTGCTGAACGCGAGGAGGCCAGGCGGGACTCACAAGGCAATGGACCACAGACACATTTGAGCACAGATAAACCAGGCAAAAACGGGCAGCAAGACAGACTGCGCAATGCAGAGCCCCAGCGCCAGGAAGTGAAGCCTAAAAGCACCCATTGAAAATACTTGTGGGGGCTGAGGTGCCGGGAGGGAGTCCCAGCCTCACAGGAGACTTCATTGGGGAGACCCACCCACACAGAAATCAGCACCAGAAAGGCCCGATTTGATAGGGGAAAGAGGCTAAAGGGACTGGAATCCGGGAGAGAGCGCAGAGCAGGCCCCGTTGTTCCCTCTTGCACCCCGCCCCCACATCCAGGGTCACAACCCAGCAACTGGGCTGCCAAGCCCTGGTGAACACCTAAGGCTCTGCCCTTCACTACATAACAGCTGCAACCAGACAAAAACAAACAAACAAAAAAAAAAACAAAAACCAAGGATGGCTCAAAAGGGAGAACAGACCGGGGTCCCGGAGCTAATTCATCTGAGCGACCAGCAGGTGGTCAACCTATCAGATGCAGAGCTCATAGCACTGGTAGCTAACCTATCAGAAGGACAGTTCAAAGCTCTGGTGATTAGGAAGCTCACAGAATTGGTTGATTTTGGTCGCAAATTAGAGGAACAAATGGAGGCTACAATAAGTGAAATGAAGAAAAACGCACAGGGAACCAATAGTGATGGGAGGAAAACTGGGACTCAAATCAATGGAGTGGACCAGAAGGAAGAAAGAAACAACCAAACCGAAAAGAATGAAGAAACAAGAATTCAAAAAAATGAGGAAAGCCTTAGGAACCTCCAGGACATCTTCAAATGTCCCAACATCCAAATTATAGGGATACCAGAAGGGGAAGAGAAAGAGCAACCAGTGGAGAACTTATTTGAACAAATAATAAAGGAGAACTTCCCCAATCTGGCAAGGGAAATAGACTTCTAGGAAGTCCAGGAAGCTCAGAGAGTCCTAAAGAAGTTGGACCCAAGGAGGAACACACCAAGGCACGTAATTACATTAGCCAAGATTAAAATGAAGGAGAGAATTCTAGAAGCAGCAAGGGATAAAGGTAGAGTCACCTACAAAGGAGTTCCCATCAGACTGTCAGCTGATTTCTCAAAAGAGACCTTCCAGGCAAGAAGTGGCTGGAAAGAAGTATTCCAAGTCATGAAAGTCAAGGACCTGCATCCAAGATTGCTCTATCCAGCAAAGCTGTCATTTAGAATGGAAAGGAAGATAAAGTGCTTCTCAGATAAGGTCAAGTTAAAGGAGTTCATCATCACCAAGCCCTTATTATATGAAATGTTAAAGGGACTTATCTAAGAAAAAGAAGATAAAAAATATGACAGTAAAAAGACAACAAACTAACAGGTATTAACAACCACACCTAAAACAAAAGCAAACAGCCAGACCAGGAGCAGGAACACAGAAATGGAGATCACATGGAGGGTTAGCAACAGGGGAGTGGGAGGAGGAGAGAGGGAGAAAAGGTACAGAGAATAAGTAGCATAGATGGTGGGTAGAAAATAGACAGGGGGAGGGCAAGAATAGTGTGGGAAAAGTAGAAGCTAAAGAACTTATGAAACATGGACATGAACTAAAGGGGGGAATGTGGGTGGAAGGGAGTGTGCAGGGTGGAGGGGAATGATGGGGGAGAAATGGGACAACTGTAATAGCATAATCAATAAAATATAATTTAAAAAAATGCCTTTGTAAATTGACTAGGACATGTCTAGCATAGTGTAGATATGTAGTATATGATAGGTCCTTTCTCCCTTCTATTTTTAGGTTAAGAAACAAAAAGGAAGAGTTTAAGCCTAATATAGTAGGAACTGGTGAACCCTGGTAGGTTTTTCCGCAAAGAAGCAACATGGAGAAAGTATTACTTAGGAAAAATTGACCTGGACCATGGCTTAGAGTTTGAAGGTAATAGGCCTGCAGTTGAGGTAGACACAAAAGAGTATTAAAATTAAGGAACAAAGTCTTGAGGGTCTGGACTAGGTTGGTAACAGTGAGAATGTTGAGAAAGGTGCCCATAGGTATTTTGCAGAGCAAATCATAGAGGACTAGGTGAGTGTAGATGTTTGGATAAAGTAAAGGGATGAACCAAGAACCGTTACCTAGTGTATCAGGACGAATGTCATGCCTGCTGTTGGAATCAGGGGAGCTGGAATGGGGGGCTCTTTGGGAAGAGGAGTTTAAAGTGTATAGTGCTTTCTGTGATGGTGTTTTCACAGGTAAAGGAGACAAGCACAAGATAAGGCCTGCCGAGCTGGAGACAGGGCACCCATGCAGCAGTAGATGAAGAGGTGTGGGGGAATCATCCGCATAGAGAATATGGTTCAAACTGGTGATTCGGATGAATGAATACATGAGTTTTCTGAGGGAGGGAATTTATACTGCTACCACGAATCACAAAGCATCAAAATATTTTACTCATTTTGGAAAGATTTAGGGGAAGAAATGAATCAAATTAATATTCTACCCATATATGAATTTAATGTGTAAATTAGTGGTGAAGAAGATAGCTCTGATGTGCTTCACTAGATTCCTTAAGAATGAATAATAATCTTTTACAAGGGAGAAATTATGTGTTTGCTATAGCAGTGAACCAAAATGACATACTTGTTTTGGTTGGACGGGTATTCTTTTTTATATGAAGCAAACAGGTTTTAAAATGTTATTTCAAGTCTTCTGTGTTATAAACAAAGATGATTGGTATTCTTCTAGATCTTATTAAATAGTAATAATTGTCCTAATAGTAGTTTTTGATGATAATCCTTTCACTAAGTTCTACTGACAATATGTCAACCAGCCTAGTGCACAAATTCTACTAGCATGTGTAGATGAAGATCCTGTCCTTCCTGACCAGTGGTGCTTATTTTTTTCAGGTGGTGTGACAAGGATGACTGTCTCCTTGGTGGTTATTGTTTTTGAGCTCACTGGAGGCCTGGAGTATATTGTTCCCCTTATGGCCGCGGTAATGACCAGTAAATGGGTTGGAGACGCCTTTGGTAGGGAAGGCATTTATGAAGCGCACATTCGGTTAAATGGATACCCTTTCTTGGATGCAAAAGAAGAATTTACGCATACCACCCTGGCTGCTGATGTCATGAGACCTCGAAGGAATGATCCTCCCTTGGCTGTCCTCACCCAGGACAATATGACAGTGGATGACATAGAAAATATGATTAATGAAACCAGTTACAATGGCTTCCCTGTCATCATGTCAAAAGAATCTCAGAGATTAGTGGGATTTGCCCTCAGAAGAGACCTGACAATTGCAATAGGTACCTTTTAAAAAAATACACATACACACATGCTTACATGTATTGGTATCTAGGTAGCTAGACATGGATATATAATAGATTTCTGGAAGAAAGGAAAACAGTAAAATTTAATTGGTTGGCTTGGTGGGGACAGAGATCTTATGTTCTTTAGGAAAGGAATTGATGCTTCCACTCAGATAAACCTTGTTAAATTGATATTATTCTTGATTAACATATTATATAAGGCCTAAGCAAGTGCTGGGGCTTCTAGCTAAATACACTCTCATATTTAATAAGTTCGCTTATTTGAATGCAAGTCACTGAAAATCCCATCTTCATTGGTCTGTTTCCTATCAGATTCACAAGGTTTTACTTCCTTAGTTTTTGGATCCAGGTTTACAACATTGACTTCTAATACTTAGTTTAAAGTGAGAAAATCATTGAGATTTTAGTTTTGGTTAAATGTCAGGTTGAAAAAGTATGGAAGTAATTGTATTTGCTGTTGTATTGCTATTGAATTTTGGACTGATGTTCCTGAAAATATCATTTAAAGACATCAGCCATACTATGTTATTTCTTGGAGATAAAGTAAACTTTTTCTGAGGAGGAAGCAATTGTGTTCCTCCAAAATTAATTTTCCCTCTTACCCAATAGTACTACAGTCTTAATGAGGAAACTGGCAATCCCATCATTCCAAGTTTTGCGTTAAGTAATAATACAGTAGTTGCCAGACTGGCCAAACTATGTGGTCGGACTTGTCTCTCTGTTCAAGTGTTTTAGCTTCTGGGCCATCACCATGGCCAAACCTGCAGTCAGAGAAGAATTCTGTTGTTTAGATTCCCATTCTTTAGGTTTTAATGGTAGCCAGGCAAAGAAACAGAAAAGATTAGAATTTTGGAATTTCCATTGAAATTAAAGGCGCCAGGTTTTTAGAAGAAAGTGGAAAGTTAAGAATTACTGGCTTAAGAAATAGAATAATTGAGTTAGCAGAGAGTATTCGTTTAAGGGAATAGAGGTAGTACTTTGATATGTGAGGTCAAGCCACATTATCAGAAGTGTTAGCCACGTGACTTTTTGAACACACCTTAAGTATTTACCCACATATATTTGTAAAGTGTAAGTTTTTGAATGGTAAAAGTAGACCTGTATACAAGGCTTTACATGTATTATATAAAATATCTTATTAAAGGATAGTTTTGAATACACACAAATTCAAAATAGAAGCATAAAGCTATTTTATTTTTGTACTTTCTCCATTTCATGGATTTCCTTTTTGTTTCCATCGCCTCTGTTGTTCTTCTGTAGCTTTCTGCATCTTTGCCACTCTCTGTCTAGCGCTTTCAGAGGTGGGAGTGGAAGTAGGCAGCAGAATGCACTGGAGGGGGCAGTTAACAGCCTTTGCAAATAATTATAGTTTCAACCCACCTGTTAGTGCTCTGGATTCACCTAGAATATTAAACTCAAACATTAGAAAAGGGAAAGAACTAGCTAGTCCACAGTAGTGAAGTGCAGAGCATGGTCAAAGCAAGGATGAAGCTCTCTTTAGTCCCACCTGCAATGTGGTACAAGTGGCTGTTAGCACAGGCAGGTGTATTCAATGACGGATTTCTCTAATTTGTGCAGGTTTTAAAATCTCACATTCCAACTGTGTTTCCTTATGCCCCAAAGTTAGAAAACAGCTTCAGCCCCATAAAATATATTCTAACAATATTTTATTTATGTAAAGATGATTTGTTGTTCATGGATTCTGATTCTGTTAAACATAAGAAATCGCTGTGACTGTTCAGTTGATTCCTTTCTTGGTTAAGGAGAAAGGAAAAAAGAAGACCAAAAGTCATGGAGCATTTGTTTAATCTCTGAATGAGCATGTTGCCCTTAAAACAAAGTACAACCTATCGCATGTTAATTTCTGGCCCTCTCAATCTCTTCAGAAAGTGCAAGAAAAAAACAAGAAGGAATCGTGGGCAGTTCCCGCGTGTGTTTTGCGCAGCACACCCCGTCTCTTCCGGCGGAAAGCCCCCGGCCCTTGAAGCTGCGCAGCATTCTTGACATGAGCCCTTTCACAGTGACAGACCACACACCCATGGAGATCGTGGTGGATATTTTCCGAAAGCTGGGTCTGAGGCAGTGCCTTGTAACTCACAATGGGTAAGTTTCATCAAAAAAAAAAAAAAAACAGTTGACTTACCAGAACTTTTAATCCTTTTTAGTGGAATTCATACGCAGTTATGAGTAGAAAGTGCCATCAGCTTCCAAGTGGGAAAGTGTGTCTTTTACTTTGGTTATAAATGAAGGTCAGTCAGATTGACACTTAAGAAAGAGTGAGAAAAATGTCACCCCCCACAGATGTAGTGACATTTGTCAGGAACACTTGAGGGTTGGCACAGCGTCGCCAGCATGTACGTGGTATTCGAGTTGTTCCCTTCCTCAGATGAGTAATGGCCCTGCTCTGAATGAACTCCTGCAAGCACCTGTTTCTTTCTGTCAAGGTTTCCATTTTAGACTATGTATTTCTAGTACCGTAATCATTTTTTAGATATTTGGCTATTTACTGTGTCAGCCATTATTTAATTTGTCACCTAATGAGAGAAATAATGTGTAATTAAATGAAATTTGTAAATTAGTTGAAAGCCTCCTTGAGCAAATGCTTTGTTTCCTCTTTTCTTCCTTCTCACAAGCCTTTTACATAAACTGCTAATGACAAATACTATGTATTTGAAATTTGTAAATTGATTACTTTTTGCCTTATGCACATGAACTGCAGCGTTTCTCGAGGGTGGGAACGCAGGATGGTCTGGCTTGGCAGACGTCGCAGGGAGGGTGGAGAGGGGCGCACGAGGTGTGAGGATGCCGAGGCAGGCACGCTCTGGTGGACACGCTCCTGCAGCCCCCACTGCACCCTCTGTTCCTGGGCTGGGATTCGTTTCCAGGCCCATTCTCTCTCGCCCCCTTTCTCCCATTGTGTTACTGTTCCTAGTAATAAGAACATTGTTTTACCTGAAGGCTGATAACAGAAAGGATCAAAATGAGAAACGAAGGATTATGCATAAACTGCAGGCACAGCATGAATTGGAATGCAAAACACGTAAGAGTATCACAGCAGGTTTTTTAAAACATCATTTTGTGCAGAACATACAACTCTTATCTAGAGGAAGGAGAAAGAAGGACCAAAAGGAAAGAAAATTTGTTTGTTGAACACTTTCTTCCTGTTTCTCATTTAACTTTGCAGCCCCTCTGCAAAGCAGGTGTTAATATCCCAACTTTCAGATGTGGTAATTGAGCTTGAAGAGGCTTAATAACTTGCCTAGTCATGTGTTAAGCAAGTCAGAGATCAGGGAATAAAATAGCTTTCCAATTTTAAAACCTAGTCTCTTGCTCTCATTTTACCCATAATTTACTGATAGAATGTATCTTCCTTCTTTGTGATCTTAAACTACTCTTGTTTTCTTAGACAATATATTAGACGGTATTGTGTTAGGAATAGAAGTAAAAGCTAGAGAATTAGATCCATGTTTAACATTTTGGCTAACCAGTTAAAATAACTCTAGGTAATATGAAATAAATCATTAAAGAGATAAAGGTCTTCATTAAGGGTAGGGAGGTCATAATTATTAAATATCACAGGTATTGATTTGGAGAAGAGATGTATGTAGTAAAATAACTTTTTTCTTTAATGTTGTTTAACTTTAAAAATAGTGGTACTAAGCTTCACTGATTAAAAACTTAATGAAAACGTGTTAAATGGAGTAACTTTCATAAAGCTTTTTACTGGTTCCTGGGCCTTTTTAATTATAAATGGCTCAATTGGAAGCTAAGTTCATGTGTTATAAACTTTTACTTGCTTTAAGGTGTTCTTCATACCTGGAATGGTTTGTCCTTTTATGTCCTACCGAATAAATGTACTATCATTCTCCAGTCATGATTAATTGTGACCACAAAGCTATGTGGGTTAATTACTATATTTCTTATTGCTGATTAATTCTCAGGGGTTTGGCAGCACAGACATCGGAAAGGAAAATGTTTAGAAGAAAGTGTGAAAATAATGAAGTAGAGGAAAAAGGAGAATAGTTAATTAAAATTTTACTTCCTTTTTATAAAAAAGCTTGTGGGGGGTGGCTTTTTCTGAAAGGGCATGTTTAATTGCATTGATTATACTTTCCTTATTTCTGTCCTTTAATAAATATTGATAGATAAAAAAAGAGATCATTCAGGGTGGTGGCTCCTGGGACATTTTCCATGAAATATATAAGAAAGTAGAGTGTTCTTACTTACATTTAAATGACTGAAACCCAGAAAAGAAAGTACATCTTCGGGTTGTCTGTGTGAACTGTGATGTTCTAGACAGTCGCTTACACTGGGTCCTCAGAGGTGGAAACTAATTCTTTTGGGGGAGGAGCTATAACAGATCTGGAACCTTGGGTATAAGGAGAAAATGAGAGCAGAGGGATGAGTATGTCTGTAAAGATGTCTGTTATAGATGTTGCCACATTTTTATTTTAATTAGCAGAATTTCTCAGGATCTTTCAGTCTTGGTGAAGCAGGATGTTACTAGGATTGTTCTGAAAGAGTTTTGTGATCATATAAATTAGTAAAATATTGGATTAAATACATTTGAGGTTTATTTACTATGAAACTTCTTAGAACTTATAAAATGTTGATATTATTTGATTCTCAGATGGAATAATAGAAACACAGTTTTCCAAATTTACTCTAATATCAAGCCTTTTTTTGAAGGAGGGAAGGGGACAGAACTCTAGTGACTGGTGTTGGAACATACTTTGGAAAGATGTTGGGTCATGCTCTTACATCATTGTTAGCCCACAAGGAAACAGTAAATTAGTCTTTACATGAGTCACATTGTTGCATTGATTTTCTTTACACTTCCTGAAATTCACAAAGCAGCACTGAATCTGGCCTTGTCATTTTCACTCTTGTCCATTAACCAAAGAGAGGAAATATGTTACTTCCTCCTTTTTAGGGCCATTACTTTGTAAATATAAACATTGCTTTGTAAATCTCTAAATTTGCCGTTTGGTCCTTAAAAATTATAGTTTTTTTCTCATTGTGTACCTTATGATTTGGCAGAGCTTACTAATATATTAACTGAAATTAATTATTGTATATAATTGGCTAGAAAAAGTGAATAAGAATTGAACTGGAATTATTTTAATTGCTAAGATTTTCACATTTCCTGACTATAAGTATAAATTCAAGTGAATTGATGTTTTTTTGTTATTTATTTGACCTGAAACATTTAGTCAGGAGAACATCTGCCGAACGATTGAGTGCTTATATTTTACGTAATGCAATGTCTCAGCTTTTTTGGAGAAAGGACTTGCTCCCATGCTCTGAGAACTTTTCCGTTTATCTTTGTTCTCACCGATCAGTATATTGTGTTTAAAAAGTAATGGTAGCTCAGTTGGTTAGAACATTGTCCCAATATGCCAAGGTTTCGATATGCCAAGGTTTCATCTTTGATCCCCTCGTCAGGACACGCACAGGAATCAGCCAATGAATGCATCAGTAAGTGGAACAACAAATATCCATGTTTCTCTTTCTCTGTCTCATTCTCGCTGTCTCTTCTCTCTTCTCTCTCTTTCCCCCTTGCCTCTCTCCCTCTCCCTTCCTCTCTCTGTAAAATCAATAAAAAACAAAAATAATGAAAAAACATTAGCAGAGAACCTATTTATGCCTTTTTCATTCCCCACCTTTCCTGCTTCCCCACCTCCACTTCCAGGCATCACCCAAAGTAACTGTTTGGTAACTGACATATTTGTAGGGCCAGCCTGGTTTGACTCAGTGAAGTCCCCTGGTGACCCCAGTAAGAAGTCAGAATGTTCAAAGACAGTTTAATAGTAAAACAGACTTAACTTGATCACCAGGGAGATGTGTGCAGTTACTCTGAAGGGCATTCTGGATAGGCTTCCAGAAATCAGTGATTAAAAGGTTTCTAAGGTTTTTGTCATTCACTGTCTATATTGCTATATATTGTAGTTGAATTCATTGACTCTCACTGTAAAATCAGTAACTAGTATTTTGTTTTAATAATTGAAAGTTTAATTATGTTTAAGTATCTTTATGAGAATTTATGTCCATTATTTTGCTTGATGTTATAATAATGTTACATTAACTGAGAAATAATCATTTCAAGAAAAAAATGCCTAAAGTAAAAGTCACTTTGACCCCTAACCTTAAATGTATCTTACTAGGTTGTTTTAAGAAGTAGCATTCCGCAGGTCCTGAAAATTAGGAGTGTTTGTATTGGTCAGCATTATTTATTTGGTGCACGTTCCCTTTAATTTTAATTCTAAATAATACTAAAATCCAAGGGATTGCTTAAATCTCTTTATAGGCAATAAAAGCTAAGACTTCTCCTACCTTTTCATTGCTGAAGTAGATCCACATAATAGCTGCTGCATTGTGACATTTTAGATAATAGAAAATTTCTTCAAAGGAAGGAATACTGAAAAATGAAACTAAATTTCATAATTTTATAGTTGTGTGTTAATATTTTTGGACTTTGTAGTCATCTTCACTGTGAACTTTTTATCATTTTTATTTTTAATTTAAAAAGGAAAACAACCCACCAATATTTAAAAATAGCATCATGTCACTTTTGAAAGTCAGTAGAATTTATGCAAATGGCACCAGGAATTTCAAATCATTTTTGTTTATATTTTTCTGAAGTTCATTTAAAAGCATTCTTATGGTTCATGTTTTTATTTTTTCCTCTCATTATCATTATGATTGGGAGTTCTTTTAATTTAATTTCTCACAGTTATTAGCATAACATGATCTGTTTCAGGATTGTCTTGGGGATCATCACAAAGAAGAACATATTAGAGCATCTCGAGCAACTAAAGCAGCACGTCGAACCCTTGGTGATTAGATATATCAGATCTCCTCTTAGACACCTAGAAGTCAGGAAGCATGAAACTTGTGAACTGTCAGTTCTCTCTTTCCCAGATACCTGCTGAACAAAAGAAATCCTACATGCTGCCAATCACATTTATATCTCGTAAAATATGTCTGTAAGATAGATTTAAATGTGTGCGTTTCATTCATGGGAAGTAAACAAAAGTTAACATTTCATCAGAATCATTAGTTGCAATTTAAGAACTGTAAAGAGTTGGTAGTTGACAATCATTGGACATTTTTAAAGTAATGTAATATATCTGTCTACCTTAGCGGTCACACCAGTCTCAGAGGACGCCAGACTGGTTAAAAATGCATACCTCGTAACCCCATTCCCCCCCTTTTTTTAATAAAAAATGTTTGCTGATATTGTGATAAATCTAAGCTCATAATCATTTTAACTGAGCTTAGCAATGTTAGAACTGCTGACAGTTAAATGGATTTTTTTTATGGGCACACTAACTAGAGCGTAATGTGTACATGTGTGTATACGTATATGTATGTGTATATATATATATATATATATATATGATCATAGCATTAGTTCTTTTTTTGCTGTACCCTCCGTGCCTCCCGTACTGTCCCAGTCAGTGATGTGTGTCCTGCCATTCAGTTAGTGAGGTGTACCTAGAAGAGTGTGTGCCCCTGTGTATGATGCTTTTAGAATGCTGTAAATTTTGAATTATTATTTTAACTTCTAAAAGTTGTCTGGCTTTAGCAATTGATGCCTGAAATTATTTTGCCTTGCAATTGTCATACCTTATAAAACTTGTCCCAGTTTGGTTGAAACACAACTGATTATGTGTTCCTGTTGTATGCTAATATTTCACAAGTTGTTCATGCATCCTTTTTAAAAACTACTAACCAGAATAATAAGTAGCTACTTATTCATTCCGCTTTGTGCTTTACTTATAATAATATTTTAGGACTGCTTCTTGATTTTTCATCTATCTTCTAATGTAAGCATTAACAACTAAGACTTTCATAAAAGCACTGTATCTTAACTTTTTTGGTCAAAATCAAAAAAGGAAAACATTGATGAATGTACTAGAAACTTGTGTTGTCTTACAGATTTATTCTTAGGGCTCTGAAGTTTGCAGTTGAAGTCCTGTGTTGACTGTTTTATCTCAATTGTATGTGCTTTCATGAAGATTCTGCATACAACTGAGCAGTCTCTATTTTTTAAAAGTTAGTTTTGGTTAAAAAAATTGGAATATTGAGGGGATTTGGTCATCACTTTACTGCTTTCTTGGTGTGATGGAAATGAATATTCCTTCTCAAATGGGACCAGGATCATTTCTCGCTCACACATCCATTTTTTGTTACTTTTTTGTTGGCATACATTAATCAAAATAGCTCTACTTCAACGAGAGTCTCAGTGGAAAGGACATTATACTATTAGTGACCATACTACTTTTTATATCAAAGGATGGTTGCTGGATAATTTGATTATGTTTACCAGTAAAATGCTTTTTGAAATTAAAAACTCAGGCTGCTTGCTTTGCTCTGTTGCTGTCAACAAAAAGGATTTAGCTATAAATGTTTCTTCTCGTTTTCTTTTCCCTTTTATTTAATGGCCATCTTCTGTTTATCCCTTTCAGGCGCCTCCTTGGCATTATAACAAAAAAAGATATCCTCCGTCATATGGCCCAGACGGCAAACCAAGACCCCGCCTCAGTAATGTTCAACTGAATCTCGTGGATGAGGAGAGAGAGGAGGCAGAAGAGGAAGTTCGTTTGTTGAATAGCACAACTCTGTAATCTGAGGGAGTCGTCTACGTACAGTTCTCCTTTAAACAAGCAAACAGACAAACAAAAAGGAGATATAAAAGCCAGGCTTTTGCAGCGTGATTTGCAAATAGTGCTGCTGGAATAAAGGAATTGTTTGAGGAGGGAAAGGAGAGAGAAGGAAATGAATGAGGTAGAGCAGCCAACCCACTCCTGTTGTTTTGCACAGGATGCATTTTCTGCCGAGGACACGTCCTGAGAGTGAGGCTTGAGCCCCAGCGGAGAGGACCCTGGAGCCCGGCTCAGAGCGCCTGGCCTGTTACTCCAACATTGCAAAGACACGAAATCAGCCCCTGTTCCTGGAGGAATAACTTTGAATTGAGCCATCTATAAGACTGCAGGTCTTGCCCTTTTTTTTTTTTTTTTTAAATCAAAACTGTTGTTTAATTCATGAATCGTATAGTTAAGCATTACCTTTCTACATTCCAGAAGAGCTCTTGCCCCCTCCCTCCCCCTCTCTCTTTCTTTCACTGTAACAAAGCCTCTTTAAATCGGTGTACCCTTTGATGCAGTCCTTTCTCATATTGAGATGTACTGTGATTTTAGTGAGGTTTCATCACGAGAAGGGAGAGTTTCTTGTGCCACTAGCCCTGCCGTTGGCACCATCACTGAGTGCCTGGAGCAGTCACAGGCACGGCAGCAAAGGCTAACCAGACAGGTAAACTCTCCAGTGCAGCATGAACGAAACCCCTACGCTGGTGTGCCACGTGGTTCCAAATCCACAATGAAATGTGACTTGTACGGATAAAGTCTTCTTGTTTTTTTCCTCTCAGGCTTCATGGGTATGTGGCCTGGTCTTACGCATATTTTCTGTCTCTAAAACTACTATGATATGCAAGTGCCATGTGGCTAAGGAGACAGAGTGCTGCTGCTTTGGCGGTAAAGAGAAGGAAATATCCTGTCTAGCTGTATCTGGTATTAACTGCATGTTTAAACACTGGAATTTTTTTTCTTGAAATATGATCAGTCATTTTTTTCTTTCCTCAAGATATTTTACTGCTGACACTGAAGAAATGTAATTCATAACTTGCACTAAATGTATATTTCTTCTCCTAAAAATTTACCATTCTTATTTATATTTTTATGGATTAAAATTTATAAAATACAGATCAGTTAATATTTCACGTAAATAATTTTACCTTTTTAATGCAATTTTTATAGACTAATTCAGACTTACAAATATGGAGATACGAACAAAGTTTACAGTGGGAACAAGGGTGTAGGAGAGGCGGTGGCGGCTTCTCTCTGATCCAGTGTGTGCACAACCTTTTCTCTGGTCTTCACTGCCACCCTCCGCCCTGTCCACTCTGACTCATTAACTGGAGCGTGGAAACACTACACATCACTTTGCAGATTAAAATCAAATGTTAAATAGTGTTTACCTTTTTAAAAAAATCAAGTAGAAACAATAATTGCGAAGGTAGCAGTTAAAATCATAATCTGAACATAAGCTTTGATTCTTTGGGTATGTCGCATCCAGAAGTGTTCCGCTCAGTGACATTTTGACTAGCCACAGTGCACATTTTTGCAGGATGAATTGAAAAGGTACTGGGGTGTTTCGGGGGGTTTTGTTTTTGGGAATGTCTGTCTTAATCATGATCTGAATTCACTATTGGCAAAGGCAGTTTTACTTGAAGGACTGGCCTAAATATTCTGTGATTATGCATTCTGGGTTGGACAGTGAAATTTTTGCAGACGGACATTTTCTGAAACAACTGCCAATGAGTTGCTCTTTGGAAATGTCTCTTCCTAGCTTTTAATAATAGTAATATATCTGTAAGATCTTGAAGATTTATAAGATTATGAAGCCATATTAGAATAAGTTGAAAGTTGAGCAAAATTTTAGCAATTTTGTGAAACATGCTTAGTTTTACTATCTGCCTAAAGTTAGTATTTTCTCCAAGACATTCCCCACTTTGGCAGACTTCGGGTTTCCTTAGTGGCCTTTCCAAGTTTATTTGACCATCCAGAATGGAATAACTTCTAAACGGTAGTACTGTATAACTTGCCTCCAGCTGGTCCGAGTGCATCTGCAGTGTGCAAGGCACTGCTAGAGTGGGGGCCCCGAAGGATCAGCTACTGAGTAACTTGCTTGTCCTCAGTTACAAGCCCTCAAAGGAGAGACGAGCTTCTGTGCAGATAGCTTCATAACATTCAACTTCACATGGATTTCTTTTTTCATGTTTTTTGATTTTAGGACCTCCTTTCATTGCCCATCCTGCTTCAGAGGCTGACCTGTCAGGGTGGACAGCAATTTTCTTCTTGATTTCTTTCCACCCTGATGTGTCTTACAGCTGAAATACAGGAAAAGTGCCATATTTTTATGCATTCAGTGGTTTTCTTTGATACTCTGATCTGTTCCATTTTTCTTTTTGATATGTTGAGGTGTGTCTGCTTTTTAACCAAACCATGAGTAGTGGAGACCATGAAATATATGTGCCTAGCTGATTGGCAAATTAATTGACTGATAGAGTAAGTGGAGCGCCTTATTTGAGTACCCTTTTTGAGAAGGTATGATGAGAATGGGCAAGGCTGTCAGCATCTCTTCTTAATAATTGTTTTCAGTTTGGTTCATGAAGAATGCTTAGTTTGTTAATCTGTGGTGTTGCCTAGAGCTGTATTTATCTGTTTTCATTTATACTAGTGTAGTAAAGCATATCATTACAGTAAAAATGATTACTGTGATGAGTTAATCAGAATATCTATTAAAATCTATGTGACAATTTGTGGTTTGGCCTTTAATTATATCTGTAACAGTCCTCCCACTTTACTGCTCTATGCAGCCTAGGCCAGTAGCTGGCACATGCGGCCTCGAAGGGTGGTCTATGTGAAGCCATTTCTGCACTTGGCAGGCGAGGAGCCACGGCACCGCAGATGCTGGATTGAACAGCAAGATGCATGTTCAGTACATAGTAGCAACAGTATGGAGCCTCCACTTCAGTGAGAGTTGCAGGTATACCGAAAGATTTCATTTCGGTTTGCTTTCGAAACCGTGGTTTTTTAACTTTTTTTAAGAAATATTATGCTATTTGCATGAAGAGAAGACATGTAAATGTTTACATTTTAAATTTTACCTTGGAAATCTGCTAATAGAGCTGCCTAAAAGGAGGTGGTAACGTTTGAATTGTTAAAAGATTTCAGTAGTCTTCTAATATTAAACTTTTAGTAAAGAGAACACTTTTTTAGAAATTCAAGGATAGATCTTTTATCATTCATTTCATTTGCTCATTCAGTAAGCAGTTATTGAACACTTGCTGTGTACTAGGCACTATTCTATGTTCTTGAAGCTTACATTCCAGTAGGGAAAGAGACACATACATGTCAGGTGGTGATAAATACCATGAATTCAGCGGATTTTAAAAATTGATTCCTATGTGCTGCACATTGTTGTAGGCGTGCATAAGTCAGACAGAGTCCTCACGGAGAAAAGTAATGGGGAGGATGCTGCTTTTATAGAGGGTGATCGAGGAAGGCCTCAGGGATAAGGTGACTTTCGAGCAGACACCTAGGAGAGAGGGGATGATACAGCTATCTGTGAGAACTGTCCCCAGAAGTGGAAGCATAGCAGAGACCCTGCAGGGTGGGACATGCCCACAGGCACAGGGCAGACTTGTAGGTCAGTGTGGCTGGAGGCGGAAGGAGTGTAGGGTGAAAGAATTGGGTGTGTGGGAATTTAGCTTTTATTCTGAATAAATTGGGAAGCCAGTGAGGCAGAAAGTGACATGATCTCTCTGACTGCTTTGCTGGGAATAAGGGGGCAGGGGTGGAAGCTGCAAGACCGTTAGAAGGTCTTAGAATAATCAAGGTAAGCCACGATAGAGGTTGAAGCTTACTGGAGCTGGAGCTGGTGGAGGCGGTTAGAGTGGTCGGCTCTGACCTGTTGAAGGTGGAACAGGCAGGATGCGCTGAGGGATTGCATGTGGAATGGTGAGGTGAGTGCAGGAGGTCTCCACGGTTTTGGCCTGCGTACAGAACAATGTGATGGCCGCTGAGTGAAGTGGGGAAGGCATCACGGATAGATGTGGGGATGTGTAGAGGAATTTTGGTTTTCAACATCAAGTTTTAGACATCCAAATGGGGTGTCAAGTAGGCAGTTGTATATATGAGACTCAGGCCCAGACGAAACCTTCTAGTCTAGTCTGAGAGATCTCAGTACTATGGGAGAGGCCCTGGGACAAGATGAGACACCGTGGGATTGAGTGGACAGTAGCAGATTGAGCAGTGATGCATTTTGTATGTTCAGATTGGAGATGCGGAGCCAGCAGAAGATGGAGCATCCAGTGAGGGAGGGTGGGGAGTTGTACCATTTAGACAAGGGTAGTCCCCTAAGCCAAAGGAGTAATGGTTTTAAGGAAGATTATCAGGTGAGTGAATGAGGACTGAAAATTGTCCAGTGTAGGGGTAACTGATGGGTGTGACTAAAGCAGTTTCAGTGGGGTCATGCGGAAGTCTGGTTGGAGGAGGTTTGCTGGAAATTGGGAGGAATTAAAGGGAGGTATTACAGTTCTTCCCGAGTTTTTCAGAAAGGGGATGTGCAATAAAGTGTTTTAGGATGCAGGACATTAAGAGCTTTTGTTGTTGGTGTGAATATGTGAGAGGGAAAATTGATGGTCTCGGAGAGGTCCTTGAGTAGGGAAAAAGGGATGGCATCTCAGGCACAGGCGGTACGTTAGCAACATTCCTAGGAATGAGCAATGGGCAGTTAGCATGGTGGGATTTCATGGCTGTTACTTTGATTGCTATTTTCTTAGTGAAATACACTGAAGATGGAGGTGTTGCATGTTTGAGGAAAGATGTGAAGTAGGACTGATGGACAGCTACATGACCAACTTGAGGTTCAAATGAGACCATCTTTATGGTTTTTTTCCCTCCAGTCACATATACAAAGGTTTGGTACTCAGGGGGCTACACACTCATAACTGGAGGTGAGGCATGCTACTCAAACACCCTGACTGCAAGTGTTTCCTTTTAATAGTACATTTAACCCTTTAAATTTAAAAAAGTTATCTCCTAACATCTGTGTAAGGACACAGGTCGCAGGATAAGTAACTGGAAACTGTTCAACAGAAGTTCTTCAGGTAAGTCAAGTCAGTCTTCACAACATGGGCACTAAACTAGGTGACTTGAACTTCACATGAATGGGAAAGAGCATATAGGCTCTTTAGCCCAGTCCATAGTTTGCTGTTTGCAAACAATGAACCGTTCGCTCTGTTTTTAAAGTGAAGAGCATTTTGTCAGGTTTAATGAGGATCTGAATCTGGTAAAAACAGCTATCCACAGATTTGTGCTCCAAGTCCAATGAATTTGCAATGAAAAACTAAAATTTAAATTGTTACATTGATTTGTATACTCCATCAATATACTGTGCAATATTGACTAGTAAATATAGACTGAGTCACAGGAGAACTGTTTTAAAGACTCTCCACATGGGGTAACTACACTGATTGAGAGGTGAGCACACAAGTCCCTGGGAGGCAGTTAAAACTGCAGTTTCACTGGGTCAAGGCCAGGCACCTGATGCTGGGAGACTGCTGGGCAGTGTCACGAGTTTCTTTCCATTACGCCTTCCCTGCCCTCCTTAAATCCAGTCCTTCAGTCTACAGCAATGATTAGCTCAAGTCTTAGAACTAAATTCTTAGTTGCCCATGTTAAATACCAAAACAGGACTCCCAGGAAGGAGAGGATAGATAGTCCGATGACTTTCTTTCAAATGTGATTAGGGCCTCACCATTTAGATAATTTGACTACCATTATTAGCACATAAAAAAGAAATCCAAGCCAGAAGAGACTTATAAAAGTTTCAGTAAATGTTTCCATCAATTTATTTTCTGTGTCCCTTAAAAACAAACAAAAACTCACAAGTTTAATATTAACGCTTTAAAATAGTACACCAAGGAAAGCCAACTCTCACTCATGCTGCAAGTTGGTCTGTGTTCTCTTTACTTCTGTTCGCCAGGTGATCTTCAATAATTTCTGCAAAGAGATTCCTTTTCAACAGATTATATGCAAGAGGTAAAAGCTGGCCAGCAACTTTATGAAAATACTGAAAAATAAAAATATAACAGTAAGCAGAGAATATAGCAGATGCCCTGTAAGTAACAGAAAGTGCTTCAAAAAAGCACCTGTTTGACAAAGCACACTCCCCTAACCGTGCTAGCTACTTTCAGTTGACCAGGCCAGTGAATTCTGAGACAGACACCTGCCATTCTGTCCAAGGGGCAATCTTGTAGCTCTAAAGGACCAATGGTATATTTTGGAAGAAATTCAGAAGAAAACCAGGTTAAAAATGTAAGCTTCTCTATTCCCTCACATAAGGTTTATCAACTGTTTTTTTTTTTTTTTTTTGCCTTAGTGTATCCCTACCAGTTAAGATTTTAATTCTTTCCCCAGTTGATACTGTAGGAATAGGTACGCTGAATCTGAGTTTTCAGATCACTTCCTTTGCAAATTCCTTCTCTCCCCCACCCACCATGTAACCCCTCCATACTGTAAGTCACTGCCTTAGGTTTACCAAGTGACTTAGCCTATGGCGCTATTATATCCTAGAGTAAAAACTGTCTACACTTTTGTTGATGATAAACATTTAACTAGCACTGTGTGCTGTGCTAATAAAAAAACCATCATATATTCTATGTTATTTCTCACACCAATCATGTTTTTTATTATTAATCATGTTTTTAATCAAGGTCCATTTTCTGGCAGGCCAAGTGCTATTCTGCTTGGTCAAGGGCTGTCGTTAAACATTTAGATTTTTTTTTTTTTTTTTTTTTTTTACTCCTAACCACGTGAGGAAGGCAGAGAAATGACAGGAATGTGGTTCTCAGACCACCAGACCTGGTAACTTGTCAGAAATGCAAATTCCCGGGACCCACCCATGAGCTAGACTTTGTGGGTGGGAGGGTGCAGCCGTCTGTGTGTGAGCAGCCCTGCAGGCGGCTGGGTGCATGCTCGTTAGCTGCTGGTCTAGTCCAGCTTCTCCGAGAGCGTGCAGAGCAGCAGCAGCACCACCTCCCAGGAGCAGGTCAGAAACAGTGTCTCAGGCCTTAGCCCGGGGCTACCGGAACAGCTCGCATTTTAACGACATCTTTAACTTTGGAATTACTGGTTTAGACAGACTCTAGAACCAGACTGCCTGCGCAGGGTGGTTTACCACCTCTCTGTGCTTCGTAGGTGAGACCAGAATTAAATAGTCTGTGCAGACAAATTTTATAGGTAAGGATATACACAAAGGGGTTGGAAAAACCGCCCAACCTTACACAGCTTGTAAGTGAGAAGTAGTAATTTAAAACTAAACAGTTTCGCTCTAGAAACACATTTTATGCACCACACCTTACTGCCTCTTTGACCTTGAGGCAACCAGTTGAGTAAGCACTGACTTAACTGTTGGGGAGGTGTTTCCTATTTAATTAGCAAATACATAATGGAAAATAGCATCTCATAGTTTAAGTAATTTAAGGCCTATTTTAAAATAGTATGTATTCTTCATCGAGGAATTCAAGCACAAGAACAAGTACCGCCCCCACGACAACAGGAAATGAAACAGAGCTCCAGGAACGGGGTGCGTGCATACCCACACATGCGCATGCCCCGCTAATATATCTAATAAGAAAATTCACTTTAATGGAGGCCTAAAGGCAAATAACCTTGGTCATTCACATTTGCCAGAACATCACTTCAAAAAGTTCTTTTGAAATACATACCCTACCTACGCTACATGTGCTAGGACCTAAGGATGTAACGTGCACGCATGTGTGGGGGAGGGGAACGGGTGCGGGACAGGAGGGAGGTGTGACTTTTTACTCACATGTGAACCATAACAAAAGAGGTCCATTCCCAACTCAAGCCCCATGCCATAGTCACATTCATCATTAGCAAACTGCACAAAAGTCATCATTTCCTGAATGGGAGCAAAAGCTTTTAGTCTCTCCTCATCAGTTGGTGCCTCAACAATTGCCTTGCAGATTCTCTTGAGATTAGCTGAAAGAAATCAGTGATATTGAAAATTATAACCATCTTCAAAGGCAAAAATAAAAGGTAGTTTTTTTTTCCTTAGGACTTTTCATACAACTGACATAAATAACTGGATGGCACTGTGATTTAGAATGGCAATTTTATAACTTTTTAATTAAGACTCAAGCATAACAATGGCCTAACAAAATGACTTATTAGCAGAATGTGATTATTTCACAGTGGATCTAGCTGCAATCTTGATTTTAATAAGTTTTCAATGATGTTCAGTACACTAGTCTAGGAACTGGCAAAGTAAGCCCAAACCTGGTCCAACTCCCTTTTTAAAAGGCCATCAGGCTCAGAATGTTTCCCTTTTTAAAAGGTTGGGGGGAAAAAGCAAAGAATATGGCAGCAGAGACCACATGTAAGATACCCCTGGGCCAGTCTTTATTAGGAGTTGGATTAAACACAATCCCAGTAGACCATAAAGGTTACTCTATTTTGCCCTATCCTACCACATTTTAAAAATACAGGAAAAGACAATAGAACAGGTAAAAAATTGCAAAATTAAACCTTTACCACAGTGGAGGAAGCGCAGCCATGGCAGAAGTGCAGTTTGGAGAAAGAACACACAAAATTTCTAACGTTCACCTAAATAAGAACGGTGGTTTGCCATTTCTACTTTGGCTTTCCCCGTCGTTCTTACTGCCTGATGGGTGCCAGTGTGTCGACTCCGGATGTGTATGAGGATGAAGGTGCACTGGCCATCTAGTTAGACTTCCCTTTGACAGACTACCTCCTTGGGGACCATTCAGTCAGTAATGAAAAGGATGGAGATGGCAAACCTCACAACATCATACGTCTTTAACTGGATACTGTACTGGGGAGACGGGGACTGGCTGAACGGTCACACCTGAGGATGACGTGATCATCAAGTTATATGTATGAGGCCCAGTATTCTACTGATAACTACAAATATAAGGTATTGAGGGTTAGCGATGGCAGGAAAGACATACTAGGGTCTTCAACTTTGGCAGACAAGTATCAACTGTGATCTGCTAAACACTCGCACATGAACAAGCTGCCAGTCAACTGCTGCTCCTAGCAAACAACACGAGGCAGGAGCAAGATACTAGGTTTCGCTACCACTTCTCATTCAAAATAATTAAACCACTGAAGGATTTAATGTCTAGAATGTTAGAAAAAACTAAAAATTAAAAAGATCTTGGACATAAAACCCCAGGACCCCACCCAGAGTAAGCAGGGTAACAGGGTTTACTTCAGGGCACTACAATTCAAAACCCACCACCCCAGAAGTGTCGAGACTGCTGTGCTGTAACAGATGTTCTCAGCCTTTCCCAAACGAGACGGTGATTCTGCGTGTGAAAGCTTCGAACAGACTAGTGCCCAGAGGCAGAAGACTGAACGGTGTAAGGTGGAGCCTCCTCAGACACTGATCACCTCTGGACGCGGGAGGAGATGTGGGCAGGGGGACGTGTCCGCTCCAACAAGTACAATGCAGGCTACATGTGTACTTCAACTTCTTCTCATCCATAGTTAAAAAGCGTGAAATTAATTTTAAGATTTAACTACCCAGAATAATCATTTTGTTATGTAATATAAACAACTGAATTAAAATCAGTTATAAATTCATCTCCTTAGTCACACTAGCCACACTGAAGCGCTCAGCCATGCATGGCTGGCGGCCACTGTGCTGCAGAGCTCAGCCATTCTCTTCATGTTCCCTGTGGAATTCCTCTGATGTGGTGTGAAGCCGGCGAAACATTACATCTGAGTAACTGATACATCTCATACATCTAGAGACGTGATTAAAAATGCCGCTTTCTAGGTCCCAACCCCGGAGACTACCAACCACGGCTGATTGGTTCTGTTCTAAAAATGGACGGCCAAATCCACAAATCCACATGCTGGGCAGGAACACGTGGTTCTTCCTGGGGGAAGTGCTAATTTCTACTTCCCTCTAAGTTGTATGCTCTGGCACAGGATGATAAATAAGGCAAGGCCAACAAGGATGTTCGAAGTAAGAAGGGGATAAAGGGGAGGGGAACGAGTTGAGAAGTGATTTTGTTTTCTTAACAGCAGTAATTGTATTTCGTGTATGAATTGTTCATTTTCAAAGGGTTTTCATACTTATAAATGAAGCAGTTCAGGATCTTGGGTTTCTGAATGCTAAGTTAACTTGTACACAGATGGAAAAACTATAAAAACATTATTTCAGTAATTACTATTAAATATGTTGATTAATGAAGGTTTTGAAATAGTTCAGAAAATATAACCTAGGCAATAGGTTAAAAGTCCCTAAACTCTTATAAATGCTATTATTTTAAGTACTACAAGGTAAGCACTCTGGCTAAGCACCTTCCACATTTTTTTACACTCTCAAAACCCCTCCTTACAAGTGGTATTCACCATTATTAACCATTTTACAGATAAAAGGGACAAGGTTTAGTGCAATTAAATAATTTACTTAAGGTTACACAGCTGTAAACCCAGGTTTAATTCAGGCCAACTGGCCCTAAAACCTGGGCTTGCTCTCTGTCACTAATGCCTAGTGACTGTCCAAGAAAGGCACATGTAAGTAAGGAAAACCTTCCCCCTCACAAATTAACATGCATATTCACATTTGCACACATTTACACAGTACATTACCATCTGTTTCAGGGAGCTCTCTGTACCCAACATCATTTTTATCTACTGGAACAACCAAGCCTGCACCATGAAAGGTCTTTGTCACAACCTAAGTTAAAGGGAAAAAAAAATCATGGTAAATAGACAAAACAAACCCTCACCCAAACCCAACAAAACACACACAAACCCTCAACTTTGGTCAAAATATAACTTTAATATTCCTTTTTCTAAAAATTAGCTAAAAGTCAAGCACGTCAAGTAAGTAGAAAAGAGTGAAATAACTAGCTTTTATTAAGTCTGTCAGTCAAGTACAAGTCTCTGTGTATTTGTACTTTGTGAGGGAAGGATGCCAATGCATCCTATTATAGGGGCAAGCCAGAAAATCAGTTTCCTCCAAGGTCAAAGTATCTTTTAGGTAGAAAGCATCGTATCTGGGCCTAAAAGACAGCGGGAGCATTTTCGTTAGCAGGAAGGTGTAGTAGAATATAATTCCTGTCCTCCATCTTGCCAAAGTCAGCCTACTATTTTTACCTAAAAAATTCAGGCTTATATGCAAACTTCCCAAAAGCAGGGCAGTTTCTAGTCATGTGGCGCCCACTATGGAGGCAGATAACACAGCCAGTGAGCTTTTGCTAAGTGGTAATTAATCTTCAAAGACAAAAACAGACCCGCCCACAGCCACCGTCATAGCCCTTCCCAATCTGTACTGTTCTTAGTCACACTAGTGACATCACTCTTAGGTCTTTCTAAACAAACACACCCGCTTCATGTACTCCACTTCTTTGGGTAGTCTTGTGAAAATTATTGACAGAGGAGGAGGACACAACCCCCCCAAATAAACTACTTTCTACCAAGCCTGGACCGTACTGTACTGTGATGTCCCATTATCTTTTATTAAGCCACCAGAAGGGGCAGATTGTTCAAGAAGTTCACAGACAATTGCTCACCACTTGGAAAAAAACAAATGAAGTTATAGTCATATCCTACTCTTTATGCAAAAATAACTTGCAGTTGGGTTTTAGGCTTCAATGTAAAAATAAAACCATAAAACTATTAGAAGAAAGGCAAATCTTAAAAAGAATTTTGGATCAGAGAAAGAAAAGGCTTATAGACTCAACTACATTTAAAAAGTCAATCAAGAACAACAATTTTTTAAAACTAACATGAAAAATATCTGCAATATACAAATAATAAAAATATAAAAATAAAATTAGAAAGAATAAGATTACAAACTTAGGAAAATCCTGTTCAAGGGTGGTGATATTTTAAGGCATTAGGATCAGAGGTGGATAGAATGATATGCCCTCCTTTTACAATATCATTAAATCGAAGTTCATTTTTAATAATGAAATCCAGGATTAAAAAAAAATGGTGAAGTGGCATAGGGACAATTAGTAAGAAGACAGGTTGAATGCTAAACATCAAAAATTGTCTCACTTATGATTCTGGACAAGGAGCAGGCTCTGTGAACCCCCATGTACTTATCTATAAAGTAGGACGAGGATCCCTACCTATTCTGCAGCTTTGCTGAGAGGGTCAAATGAGGTAATGATAAGGACTTTGCACTCCAAAGCATTGTGCGGGTATGTCAGTAAAAAAAAACAGTGACTTCTCCTGTAAC
The DNA here is from genome assembly GCA_004027475.1 of Anoura caudifer. NCBI lineage: Eukaryota > Metazoa > Chordata > Mammalia > Chiroptera > Phyllostomidae > Anoura > Anoura caudifer. The sequence goes on from PVKU01007450.1 coordinate 47,668, forward strand.
GTAGTGCTCTATTACACCAGAATGGATATATTACTACTCTCATACATCAAGACTAAGTCACTAACTCACATACACTAGTGGAACTGAATTTTTCAGGACTAGACAAGTATGAATTAAACAAAGATTAGACAATAATAAAGAACAAACTTAGATTTGAAAGCATAATCAACATGTTGTCTTTGGTAGGATAAAATCATGGCTGTCTTGTAAGTTCTTTCTTCTTTGTATTTATGTTTTTACCAGCTGTTTTTGAAAGAACAAATTTTAAAAACCACGGAGAGGGGGATGGGACAAACATACCTATGAGTTTAAACCCCACTCACATCTTATTTGTAGTTATGGGGAGAATTAAGGAAATCCCATCTGAAATAAATGGTAGTCAAATGGTAGAAAAATAAAACAAGGCTCTGATGAAAGAATTTGCTAACAGCTCTCCTGTACAAGCTCAGTCTTTAGTCAAAAATTAGAAATCACATAATAACGGCATGAAATGCTACCCCTCTTTCTACTTACAAGCTGGGAGAGGCACCCTTTGAAAACGAGAAGGGAAACATAAAATCTTTTAAAAATTTTAAAGGGCCCAATTGCAAGGAGTTTCATTCAACTGTACATTTCAGAAGCGATTTCTGGTCTTTAGGACTAAAGCAAGAGAAATGCTAACGCTGCAGTTTAGTGACTAATTTTTACCAGAACATCCCCCTGCAACTGAGTTAAGAGCAGACAAGGAACTGAAGTAGGGTTTTCTATAAGTAAGTACACTACTGTACTTAGTTACCAGTACTAGTTTATTCAGGAATAACTAGTACTTCATTTGGCCTGGAACATTCGAATGAGCCAGCCACAGCAGACAATGGAGAGAGGCTGAAGGAGACGGCACCTTCACTCCAGTGACAAGTGTCCTTCCTCCCCACAGGTTGTGAACAAACTCCTATAGAATTCTCATCACCCCAAAGCAGAATTCTACCTTGTCTGTTAACTTACTCCGGAAGTTGTGAGTGATAAAGCAAAGGACCCAAAACCTGGCCAAAGTATGTGCTGTTTACGGAACACTCCACTCACGCTGCAGGCATTAGTAGAGACGCAAGGCAAAGGAGCGGGAAGGGAGAGAGGACCGCTTACAGCCGCAAATATGGAGGAAGTCAGCAGATCTCAACACACAGTCCCGCAGGTGAAGCATCTGAGGCGTGCCTTTACAAAACTACCCCCAAAGGCACCGAGCACTAAATCTTAGTATTGGACCCTACCCATTAAAAAATTAAGTAAACATTAAGTAGAAAGCTGCTTTCACCCAATTCTATGAAATGAGTAAAACAAGATGAAGAGAGTGGGAAACACTGGCATGAGCTATGCAGCCACGGCAGAGACATGTCGCACCACTCAGCCACCCAGGCCAGGCCTGTCTCCAGTGTGGTCCTTGCACCCCCCACCCCCGCACTGCTGCACAGCCCTGGAGGGGGCCGCCGGGGGGTGGCGTCCAGCTCGCCTTGTGATGCGGCAGGAGATCAGGAGACAATGTTACACGGATAGGTGGGGAGGAGTTAAGAGAAAAAACTACTAAAATAGCAAAATAGCCAGTGACATATTTAAATCATACTTTCTTATCTCTCTGTTTCATCTTCTTGGTTTTCTGTTCCAGTGAGTACCCCAGTTCTCTGGCTGCTTCTGTGAGTTTTTCATCTATGTTTTTCAAGAGACTAGTTTTCTTTTTATCTGTTACTTCTTTAAGTTTTTTCATCAAAAATAATCTGAAAAAGAAGTAAAAGCCCTCATGACACTATAAGCCACTGCACTGAGTACACAGACCTTGGAAAGTGAAGGGAGCTAAGTTAAAAAACATCAATTTCCATACAACAAAAAGACTGAAGAATAATTACCAATAGCTCTCTTAAAATCCCTAATAGATTTCTTCAAACAAGGGAAAAGCAGCATCAATAAAAAGCTTTCGGCCACAATACCAACAAACATGATTCAAATTTGTATTACCTCTGTCTACAATACAAGTATAAGGGATATTTATAAAGCTGAGATTAAGCCAAGTTTTAAGCGGCATTAGTTGTTATTAAGAAATGACATACTGCTCTGGAGAAGCCTGGCATAACAGAAAGAAGCAGTATACAAACACCAAAAAGGAATTTTTATTTTTAAAGAGCTAGGGGACACTATTACAATACTGAAAACAGACAATTATTTATTTATTTATTTTATTTATTGGCTTTACAGAGAGAGGAAGGGAGAGAAACACTGATTCGCTATTCCACTTATTTATGCATTCATTGGTTGACTCTTGTATGCGCCTTGACTGGGGATCAATCCCACAACCTCAGCATATTGGAATGATGCTCTAATCAACTGAGCCACCAACCATGGCTCAAATTTTAGATAAATTTTGAAAGCATAAAAGGAAAGCAAGGCTACTTTATAAGCTTATACAGAAGCATAATATAAAACAATTTTTAAAGGCATGTGAACAGAGCAATGTTACTGCCATTAGGGAAATAACTGTTTCACTGGAAGCTTGTTAAGCCTTTCAGCAGCAGAACTGGAGGACAAGGGTAAAATAAAGAGCTGGAAGCAGCGCTCAGTTGGAAGCACAGTCAACTACTTCCTGTGGTCACTACCAGACGCCCAGGAGCAAAGTCACTTCTGTTCACCACTGACGCTGGACAGTTCGCTATGTACGGGGCATGGCACAGAGCTTAGAACATTTACAGTGGGTATTATTCTTATCCCCATTGTGCACGTCAGGAAACTGAGGCACCGAATGAACAGTTTACCCCAGTTCACAGGGCTAGGAAGGGCGGACTGAGGAGCCACAGAAACCACCTATTCATTGTCTCCTGATGGCAGCACACAGGCCTACACTGTGACCTTCAGTCACAACCAGCTGTGTCAAGAGAACATATAAACTAAAAAAGCAAACTAAAGACGCCAGGTCGAAGAGAATGTCATAGCCCTCCTCAGTCTCTCTGGCGTGGCATTTAGGCCTTCAAATACTATGTAGCTCTTGTTTTCAAGCTTTCATACATATATTGCTACCTTACCTAGAACACTCCTCTGCCCACTTTTTCTAGTAAGTTCTTAGGAACTCAAGGCCTAACGAAATGTCCCTATGAAGACTTCCACTGCTACTTGAGGCACTTAACTGCTGTCTTCCACACTTTTCACATTATTATGACTGCCTTGGCACCAATGTATGAAGCTTTTGTCTCTCGGCTTCAACTTAGTATCTAATACTTTGCTTTCTGATGCTTACAATTGCCAAGTACAAACTGAAATAATAACCATGAACATTTTGTACTCTGTTGCACTAAAATCCATCAGGGTACCTTGAACAGTGCATGAACCCTGAGAATGAACCTGTTTGGGTCCACTGAAGGATGCAGAGTTCCCAAATACTAAGACTCTCCATTATAGCACCTCACTCCAACACATCACAGCAGGACAGGATCGCCTTCATTACAATCACTAGTCACATTAGACAAGGCCTTACTTAGGGAGTGAGGTGCTGTCAAGCTCACAGTGGTGGCTGAAGGTTCCCCCAATTCTAATTTTTATTTTTGAAACCTTGAATTTTAATCACTGGCAACAAATACAGCCACTTGTTTTCTTTGGTTCAGTTGAGAAAATGTCTGCCAAACACCCGTGTCTGAATACCCAGCCTCTGTCAGTCACTCTCTCAAGTGAAAATGGAAAAAAGTTCAGCTCACAGCTCGGTCACACAGGAGCTTCTCCCCTGAGCAGGCAGAGGGGCTTTCTTTCTACAGACGCCCCATTTCGTCAACCAGAATGTTAAAGACGCGTACTCAGTGACAGAGCTCTAAAATTTCTACTGCTCTACCACCGACATTTTAAATGACACTTGCCTTGTGTCACTGCCATCAATAACATCACGGCTGCTCATGCGGCGCCACGGCCTTGGTTCCTATCACAGTGCCAACAATACCACCTCCATCCGTCACCTCTGGCCACTGGTGCCACAATGACATCTTACCATGAATTGTTCTGGCCTCACGAGCCTCCCAAAATGGTGCCAGGTTCCCTACGGGTCCGCACACGGTTCTTTGATAAGAACTGCATATCAGAACCTCCCGGGTTGCTAGCGAATAGTACTTTATCTTGAGCTAGTGTTTGAAAAAACGCTGCCTATGCAATAAATCCACATTACCCAGCACAGCGGGGTAGGGTGGCAGAAAGGTGGGGCAGCAGGCAAGAGGAAAAATGACTACTTAACAAGATCACAAGATCTGATACATTGGACAAAATAAAATACATTTTTTAAAAATAAATACTAAATCTGCTTAAATAGTTTTTGGGCCCTGCACAAAATAAGAGTTCATTAAACATAGGGTAAATAAATTTTAAAAACCTAAGTATTAAAATTAGAGAAGTATAATTTTGTATTACATTTAAACTAAACTGGAATGTATATTTAAAAAAAACATTCTTGAGTTCTGTTCTAGATGTTCTAAAGTGGAATCTCTACAGGTAGGGCCTGTACAGCTCAAGGTCAAGTACTTTTAACCAGTAACCCAGGAGGTTCTGATATGAACTCACACTTGAAACCATTAACTGCAGAGCAGTCAACAAGGAACAGACTGTGGTTCCCTGTAGATCCATGAGATCATTTTAGGGGGTCTATGAGGTCAAAACTATTGCTAAAGTTACTTGAGGAAAAGAAACAAAAACAGAACAGAATGGGGGAAATTCATTTCTATTTTAGTTGTCCAAAGAGAATGAAAACTCTGAATATATATATATTTTTTCTATGTGCATTAAACAACAGGATCATTCTTTAATCTTTATTAATCTTTGCTGGGTAATTTTCAATTTCTTTGACTACTATTCAGTCTTGCACAGAATAAACTAGTTTCCCTGGGCATAAAAATATTTGTATATAACAAATGGCCTTAAATGACCTTACTCAGGCTGATATAGAAATAAAGTGGATTAAATGTTGTGAGTAGCTTTTTAAGAAAAGGAAGGTTTTAAAAACTAAAATAGTTGCAATAGTTGAAAGGTATTATAATCTTTTTACCTCTGTGTTGGAGATAAATTATTGGAGATAGAAAACATCTGAGTGAAAGAGGTACTCAAATACTTACTTGCTGGTCTTCACCTAAATTATAAATTTATCACCAATTTTTTTTTCTTTTTCTTTTCTGTGTTCTCCAAAAAGCTAAAAAAATACCAAAACAGTCTTGGATTATTTTAGATAACCACTATAACTTTTCTTTTAAAAAAGATTTTTTAGTAACACTAATGAAAACCTTGGTGTTCTCGCATGTCAAAGTATTTGTAGAATGAATAAATTATTTAAGAAACATCTATTATGGGGCAGGTACTGTCCATGAGAAAGCCTCTGCCCCCATGAAACTTAATGTTAGTGTAAGAGACAGACAAAAGAGAAATAAACAACTATAGTTTCTAATAAAGATGGCACCAATTTCAACTGAATGATAAATCTGAAGGGCTTAAAAGAACTATAAATTCTATATAAGTTACTGTAAGAAAAGATAGCATAAGAACTAAATAACAGAGACAAGAAACATTTCGTAAAACTCAGAGGCGTTAGAAGAGAAATAATCTTTTTTGGACATCTACAATGAGTTGCCCTTTAAATATGCTAGTATGTACGACATTTATATACCAGTCCAGCAGGTGCACTAAGTTAACTTAGTCTGAATTCTTTATGTAAATCTGCATTATTAAACACAGGGCATAAAAGTCTTTTTTAAAAAAGGTAATAAAAAGAGGCACCACAAAACATGTTCTACTTATTGCATTTAAAAAGATAACAACGGCCCTGGCTGGTGTAGCTCAGTGGATTGAGTGCTGGCCTGGGAACCAAGAGGTTGCTGGTTTGATTCCCAGACAGGGCACATGCCTGGGTTGCAGGCCAGGTCCCCAGTTGGGTGGTGGGGGCGTGTGAGAGGCAATCAGTCAATGTCTCCCTCACACACTGATGTTTCTCTCCCTCTCTTTCTCCCTTCCCAACTGTCTAAAATAAATAAATAAAATCTGTTCTCATATCATTCTCCAGCTCAGACTCCACACGGGACCTAGCTTCTCTCAAGCAGATGCAACTCTGAAACCAAAAAAGGCAGGAGAGATACCAGGTGGAGACCATGCTGCTGCTGAGTCCCCCAGTGAGCACCGCTGTGGAGGCGTCCGTCTGTTCTGGAGCGGCTGCAGCTGAGATCTCAGCACCTGGTCTCAGGTTCATGAGGGTGAGAGGCACAGGGCAGGGCACCCATTTTACCGGCACAGGTTACAGCAAAGACAATGTGGTCCCAAAGCCACACCACCTTGCAGCTGGCAGCAGTTGCTGACTCCCCAGTTTTCTGATGCTGACAGAGACACAAGCTCCATAGGCGAGCCAGTTCGGCCACAACTGTCATTCCGGGAGCTTCGGGCTGCTCCATCAGCCCTTCCCCGGATTTCACGAGCACGGGCCTCACTGTCTTAAATCCTCCTGTTTGGACTATATACAGTGGGTTCTTACAATGAAGTCATAATTATGGTGTTCAAAATACCATCTTTTACTAAAAAAAATACTTTGATTGGTCATGGAAGAACTAAGGTCAAGATTAAGTAATAGTTCCATTAAATAAAATAATTGGTTATATGAGGCATATTCTTTTGGTGAAAAGTAGTAGAATATGAATAACACTACCTGCAAAAGTCAGAAATTAGCTCTAGAAATCTAGAATTTTTAGGTTCCTCAATTCCCTATAGAGCACAAAAAATAGCACAAAAATTATAAATAAATATTATAATTAGAATGGGTTGAAATGAAATATTTTCTTACCTGACTGCAGCAAACACATTATCTCCATTTTGAACAATTATACAGTTTTTCTTTGCTTCATTTGTACCAACATATACAGGAAGTTCATCAGGAGAATCCCTGATTAAGCAAAAGATATTAATAGTTTAGCTGCCCATGATTTATATTATTAGGCAAGTAATACATTAGGGGTATAGACAACAATTCATATCTGCGTTTTATTAAAACTGGAATTTGCAAGGTGTAAGCTCTAAATTTCTTAGGAATAGCTATGGCAAATCTTATTTATATAACAGGAACTAAAATTAAGATTTATTAGGACCTACTTAGAAGGCCTATCAAAAGAAGTAGGGAAGATTATACACTATCATCTCATCGCCAGTTTTATAGTTTGTGAAAAAAGAAAAAGGTAGAAAAACAAAGTAAACAGGACAAAGAGGATTATAAAACATTCCAGGCGAAAGGATCTGACATATATACATACAACCAAATTCTTTTATTATTTTACAATCGAAGGAGCCAATACAGAGAGATGACGTACTCAGTCCAGGTCCTGGGGCGTCGACTGCAGAGCCAGAGGCAGATCCACGTTAACCCAATTCCCAGCACTGTCTGCACCACAACACTTCTCCCCGAGCGTATTTCTTCTAGTTCCTCTATTCTGTTACCTTACAGTTAATCTTTATTTTACATGACAGACCTCTCCACGGGTACCAGTGCACAAAGTATTTTCCCCCTCAACTTCTATTTCTTTAACATTCTAAGCACCTTGCACATATCATTTAATCCCCTTAACATTCTTTTAGGGATGTACATTATCCTCATTTTTACAGGAGAGGAAACTGAGTCACATCAACTCAGTCACTCAGGACTGGCACAGGGTCCCCCAGATAATGAACAGTGGGACCAGTCTATTGGGCTCCAGTCTGTCTGACTCCAGGGCACATTCTTAACTACAGGTTGCCTCTGTGGCCCCTGGAAGCAGGTGACTAATTTTTAAGTCCCAGCAGCCACTTAAATTATCTTCCTGGAGCTAAAAGAGCTCTTCTGAACCCCAAAGGAAAAACCAGTTAGGTTAAACCTAGAGCTCACCCAGCCTAGGGTAGGTCAGATAGCAGAACAGCAGACGGTCCACGTTTCCGCCAATAAGGGGAAAATAAGTCCTTCACCTTGGGTGAGACCCGTGAATGTGTGTGCTTGTTCGAAGGATAGGAACTGTATTTTAGAGGAAAAGGTCCTTTACCTGAAGTACCCCATGTGGAACTGAGTTTTATTATCTCCAATAATAATTGTCTGGAACTCAGGAGGATCATAATAAAATCTCCAGTGAAGGTTAAAATTCAGGCTTCCTGGTTTTTTTTTCATTTTATGTTTTCCGGCAAGGATATCATACGGACCCACCAAATGAAGTCCAAGGCTTGCAGAAAGTGAATCTATAAATTAAATAAGTTTATTTAGACAATAGCTTTCTGAAGGCAGATTGGACACAATGCCTTTTGTTAGCAAACTATTTCTAAGCAATTGTCTTTAAAAACTTTCTAAAGCAAAAGAAAAAATCTTTAGTTACATGTGAAGATGTTAGTTATAAACACTCAATGGAAAAGAAATCAGCAATAAAAATACAGTAGTTACATTTAGGATTTCCTCTTAAATTTACCACTAAATACATTTCAATTACTCCTGTTGTTTGTTATTTTGGCTAAAGCAACACTGTTTTGTATTCCTATGGACATATTGGAGCCTAAAATAATTGTAGCACACCTGGATAAGGGAGAGACAAGATAGATAACAAGTGAGTGTCCATTAAGGAAGGTAAATAAAATGTATTTAATAAAAACATTTCTTTCCCCTTCCCTTTACTTCAGCTAATTATCTCTATGGGATTCCTTTGCATCGACAATCTATTTGGCCAACCCTAATCCTGGGTGGTCCCTTTCCTCTACGCCCAGATCACAGAAGGAGAGTGTTACGTAAAACCAGAGTCATGAAGTCTACCCTGGTATGAGTCTTTACAACATCAGATGTGCCCTCCTTGTTCCTCTAAGGGGGAGGTAAGCACTCCAGGCAGGATCCGGATGTGTATGAGGTGGGGATGGACAGAGGAAGCAAATTCTTAGAAGAGGAAACAACATGAATCAAAGCAGTTCCTTTGGAGGGGGAAATGGTTCAGCTTAGCTGGAAGTTAGGATAGCACTCACTAGTTTGTAAAGTAATATAAAACTTAAAACCACCCATCTCGCTAGCCAGTGATAACAAGGTTAATGGTCTGTCTGGTAGACAGTAATAGCACTTCCCCCGCTCTCTGAACAAATGTAATCATATAGATATTTTAAAAGGCGATCATACCGTTTTGTAATGGTTTTTTGTTCCCCACCCTGTTCCCACTTAAATTTTCTGAATACTTTTCCATGCTATTAAATTTTTCACATAATTTTTAATACTTGCAAATATTCTACTATAGATACCTACTCTACTATTGATATTTACTTTTTTTTTACTATTCTAAACAATGCTTCAGTGAACATCTTTGCTAGTACATGTTTGTACACAGCCATGATTATTTTTAGAGAAGTTTCTGCGCAGTTTAAGAATTTTGATACACTGCCAAAATTCAGTTATCTGCCCATATTTCCATCAATAGTATGAGTATTTCTCTCTCCCTACCTCATGCTAAAAATTTAAATATTATAAAATGGCAACAGTGAATGAAAAGTAACTCCGTCACAACTATTTTTGTGTGTGTATCCTTTCAGAGACAGTAATAAGAACATAGAAAGTACACAGGGATGTGTGTGTGTATACTTGACTTTTTTTTTAAATAATAATGAGAGCAGTACACTCTATATACTCTTTTTCACTTGAAAATCTTTCAGGCATGATACTTTATTATTGCCTAAAAATCTGATCCATTCTTCTAAAACTATGAATACTCATTGAATATTCATAGCATTACTGCTAGGATGCATTACTGATGAGCATGTAAGCCATTTCTCATTTTTTATTTCCAAAAACATCACTGAACATAATTTTTGGTTCATCTAATCCATAAGACAAGTTCCTAGAAGTACAACTGCTAGGTCATTACTAAAACTCCAACGTATCAAAGTACTTGTTTTCCTTCAAACTCTCATCAAAGCATGTCGTGAACTTATTTATCCCTGCCAGGGTGATAATGACATATTATAGTGTAATTTTATATTTCTCTTATTAGAAACATGTTTGAAAGTTCCCTTTTCTATGAACTGCTTAGACCTTGGTTCAGTTCCCCACTGTCTTTTCCAAAGGTAGAAGCAGGAGAATGATTCTGGAACAACTCACCAGCTGGCTTTTCAGGATCGAGGTCTTGACAGAACTTCCAGAAGTGATAGAAATCTTCAGGCAGAGAAAGCTTATAATGACTTTCTACTTCTTTCCGAAGGTCACTGGAGACATCAGCTTCACAGGATTTACTCTTCTTCACATCAACTGTTTTTTCACTCTGAAAGTTGGCATATGAAATGTTTTCTCTCCAAAAAGGAATTTCAGTAATTTCCGTTAAGTGACAACACTGCTCATTTTTGTTCACCCAATTCTATGGCATACATGTATTTTCTTTAAAACACTATAAATGGTATTTAAGTAAGATATGGGGATTCTTTGGGCAAATGAAAAAAAAGAGAGAACAGTTTATAATATATAGTGGCAAGAGGACCCACATAGCAAGCCTGCAATGTATTTCTCTAAGATAATGGAAACACAGAAAATAAACAAGCAAAAAACCAAAGTAAAGAGAAAAGGGAAGAGGTGGGAAAAGATGAATAAGGAAAAGGCAGGTTTTGTCTTCTTTTGGTCAACAGGATGTCATCGTGCCGTTTGTTTGGATTCAGTCATCACATCAAGTGCAAAATGTCAGAAACAACTGGATACATGGGAACCTACCAGTTAAACAATTATTTCACAAAAGGCCCTTTAATGTCAGCCCAAGGTTATAAAACTCATCTCCAACATCTTTGCAGCACAGGTTCATTATATATATATTATTATATAATTATGCCAGGTTTTGTAATGCATATTAGGTATTTGACAAATTTCTATAATGATAAAATGCTTAGCTGAAAGTTACTTATCTTTAGTTTTGTAAGTAGCAACCTGTTTTTCTTTGTAGAATCTTTCTTTTGGACTAAGTTCTTTTTTTTATTCTTCCTTTCCACCTACATCAGTGCTTCTCAACCAGGATCAGGTCCACACAAATTTGCAGGGTGGAGGGGGTGGGGAGGTGCTACTAGCATTTAGTGGGATAGAGGCCAGGGATGCTGCTAAATATCCCACAATGCACAGGATAGGCCCCCGTAACACATACATTTCTCTGGCCCAAAATGTCCACAGTGCCAAGGCTGAAAAATTCTAACCTAAACGTTTCTCCTATTTATATTCTTCCTTTTTCCCAGTAGACTCAAGTTGACTGATGTTGCTTGAGGTGGCATTCAAAGTCTACAAAGATAACATATGAGAAAGTTCTTGGTAGCACTGTTTCTAAGAGCAGAAAGGAGAATAAATGAAAATGCCCGCTGACAGGAGAATGGATAGCTACAGGGCTTTCAAACAACGTAATATTACACTTAGTGAAAAGGAAGTATAGGTGCACACGATATGAATCAGTCTTCATATTGAATGTTGAATGAAGGAAAAAGTTCTTGAAGATTATAGGCAGCATCATAGCTTTTGTATAAAGTTCAAAAACAACAAAGGTTATTAAGGCATATACTCACAGGTGATAAAGCTATAAAAAGAAGGCAAGGGAAAACAAAATCCAGGATGGGAGCTTCACTGAGTGCAGGTGATAGGAAGTTAGTCACAGGATAGGTGAGGAATGCAGGCAAGTGTAGAGTTATTTTGAGTGTTTCGGTTCTTGGCTCAGGCAGTGGGTTTACAGGTGTTTGTTATATTATTAATAAGGTAAAAGAGGATTATGTATTGGCCAATAGTAACAGTTTATTATGCCAAGGATTATAATGTGTCTGAGATCAGAAAAACTTAAATTTAACCAAAAGGTGTTGAAATATGGACCCCAAAATGGGTACTGATGATAACAGCAAGGAACAGTAATAAAGATAATTAACAATAAAAACAATACATAATTTTAAAAAGTACTTATTATGTATTCACCATGTGCCAGGCTACTACTGTTCTAAGGACTTTCTAGGGATTAATTTATTTAATTTTCACAACTACCTTATGAGCTAGATGATATTCTCCACATTTTACAGATAAGGAAACCAGAGCTTCCCCTAGGGCCCTAACTATAAAGTGAAAGAACAGGGGTTTATTTAAACCCAGGTGGGCTGGCTCCTGAGCACACATTCAACCACTTCATGTTGCTTCTCCAACTACAAATATGGATCAGTTGGAACATATCAAGTTCTGACCCATCCTCCCTTCTGTTTTAATAACCATCTTTGGTTACGCTTTCAAAGACTGGCTCAGACTTAGATGTTAGAAAGGAAAGCCTCGGTCTACCTTGCTGAAAGGCAGTTTTGCACAATGGAGAGGTTACCTGGGTTGACTCCTGACTTCTGCTCTCCAGCTCTGTCACCTTGGACAAGTTACTTAACCTCTCTGTGCCTTGTTATCTCATCTACAAAAAGAGCGTTTGTAGTACTCTGCCTATATCATACCGCTGTTACAAGGAGTTATTTATAAAAATACACAGAACAGTCCTAATAATAACACATAGATGTGGCTACTATTGTTAACTAGTCTCTACAGAATCGTCTTTATTTTTGGTATTTTGTTTCTAACACTATTTCTCTGTAAAAGCAGTTCACTGCACCAAAGGGAAATGCTAATTTTTTTTTCAGCTCTGCCTTACCTCACACACCTGTCCAGCATCTCCAAATCCCCAGTAACTAGAATTTTGGACAGCTGTCCCCTTCAGAGGCTGCACTTCACCTTTGTGTTCCTAGAAAGCATGGCCGACATAATGAAAGCCCAGGCTACGGCCCTCTCACAGTTAATCAGGCCTTCTAACCCTGTTTCCCCCTACACTGTTATAAGCCAGAGTGAGTTTTCTAAATAAGTGATAAGTAATCACAATGACAGTCCCTCGCTGCCTCACTGGTACTACTGTAGCGGTTACGAACTTCACAAATCATTTAGGATGACGACAATATGCACGTACTTCATGCCGCCTTCCTTTATTAGTGCCTTTACCATCATGTCCCCCTTACTTTCCCACCTCACAGGCTCCAGCCTCACAGAACTCTCCGCTGGGCCCCAACATCCTCTGCACTTACGCCTTACCCCTTATTGCTCTTCTCTGCCTTCAAGAACCCTCTCAAACTTGAGTTGCCCTAAAAGCTTCCTTAACACCCCACAGGGACTTGTTAAGTCCTCTTTCAATATTTCCATAGCACTTTCTATACATTTTTGTTACAATGACAAACAAAAACATTTACAGTAACAGGTATATTCACTGGTGCCCCACCTCCCTGGGCTGGGGACTCTACGTGGATTCAATTGAATCCACAAGACCCGCACAGCGCCTGGCTTGTACTGTTTCCAATCAATTTAGCTTGTTGAACGAATGAACCGTTGACTGTCTCAATCGGCTTGCCTAGGAACCGCGCCGGGAGCAGGGGAGAAGATGCAAAGGCGCTAGCTACTTTTTGGTCCCAAGACCAGAACTCGAGGAAACGGCGGCCCCAAGCTCGGTCAGAGGAGCAGCCCCAGTGCCAGGGCACCGAGAAGGCGCTCAAGGATCACCGCAACAATGCCGCGCGCTGCCCCTTGGCGCCCTGGCTAGCACCGAGAGCTCACGCGGAGCTCCCACAGCCTTGCGGCAGTACCTGCTGGCCCTCCCCGCCGGGCCTACGCTTCCCACCACCGCCGCCGACCATCCTGAAGCCGAGCGCCAGCCGATTCCCGCGTTTCGCCGAAGCTTCCGAGCGGGGCCGACTGCTTCCGGGTTCAAGAGCAGCTAATCCCGGGTCCCTGCGCAGTCAAGGGCACACCAATTTAGGGAGAAGGCTCCGCCCATATCCACGCCCCCTAAGGGCTGGGCGAGGCTCTGCCCACTCCCCGGCTGGCGGGAGGGTGGTGGGGCTTCTCCTCGCCGGGTCTGCATTGCGACGCGGGCTAACCCCGCCATCCAGAGCACCTTACAGGGGTGCTCCTGAGACGCCAGAGCCAGAATTGGTTTCTGTTCAGGTGGTCCGGCCTTCTCCTCAGGTGTTTAAAAGGAGCAAGTACGACATGGCCTTCCCCCATCAGTCCGTGTTTTTGCTTGATTTGTATTTATTTAAAAGAGTAATCCTTCCCTCTATTTCATCCCTCTTCCTCTTCTACTATACTATTATTGCCTGACACTAATTCATCCTCCATTATCTCCCAGAAGCAAATCAATTTCTCTCTCTCATTCTTTCTCTGTACAGTCTTGTAACAATTAGGACTGTTCTCTACACCCTGCTGTGCAAAGTGTAGTCCCTGGAGCAGCAGCAGCAGCATCCTGTGGAGAGCCTGTTAAAAATTTTGAATCTTAAACCCTACTCAGACTTATTGAATCGGAATCTGCACTGTAACACGATCCCCCAGCGATTCCTATGCACAGTAAGGTTTGAGAGGCAGTACGTTCAGCTGATGTCCTGGGGTCTCTCTCACTGCCATCCTGGGACTGTCCTGTGCCTCGTTCCTGAGACGGATTCTCTATTTCCGGAACAAGTATCTTCTTTTTTCTTGACTTTAACCACTTTTGTCGATATGAATAAAATTTTAATTCAACATTTGACATTTAATGTCTTGTTCTATTCATATATTTATTCCACAATAATTTTGAAAAAATTGATACATTTCATCAAATTTGGTATACTTCAGGGTGTCAGTGTTCACTATATTGAAACAAATTGATTATTGATAATTTTTTCATTTATCTTTAAGTGTGCTATATAGGCAGGCACAGGTGTAGCTATTTTTAAGTATATTTTATTGATTATGCTATTATAGTTTTCCCAATTTCTCCCCCTTTATCTCCCTTCTGCCCTGCACTCCTCAACCCTTCAGCATTGCCCCCCCCCCTTAGTTCATGTTCATGGGTTGTACGTATAAGTTCTTTGAGTTCTCTGTTTCCTATATCATATCATTTGTATCTCTCCCCATCTATTTTATGCCTACCAATTATGCTTCTTCTTCCCTGTGCCTTTCCCCCACCCCATTCCTCCCTTCCCCCTCCCCACTGAAATCCCTTTATGTGGTGTCCATTTCTCTGATTCTGTTCTTATTCTAGTTGTTTGCTTAGTTTTTGTTTCCATTGTTTGTCTTTTCTTTTAGGTTCATTTGTTGATAGTTGTGAGTTTGTTGTCATTTTACTGTTCATATTTTTTATTGTCTTTGTCTTAAATAAGTCTCTTGAACATTTCATATAATAATGGCTTGGTGATGATGAACTCCTTTAACTTGGCCTTATCTGAGAAACACTTTATCAGCCCTTCCATTCTAAATGAAAGCTTCGCTGGATAGAGCAATCATGGATGTAGGTCCTTGCCTTTCATAACTTGGAATACTTCTTTCCAGCCCCTTCTTGCCTATAAGGTTTTTTAGAAATCAACTGACAGTCTTATGGGAACTCCTTTGTAGGTAACTGTCTCCTTTTCTCTTGTTGCTTTTAAGATTCTCTCTTTGTCTTTAATCTTGGGTAACTTAATGATGATGTGCCTTGGTGTGTTCCTCTTTGGGTCCAGCTTCTTTGGGACTCTTTGAGCTTCCTGGACTTCCTGGAAGTCTGTTTCCTTTGCCAGATTGGGGAAGCTCTCCTTTATTATTTGTTCAAATAAGTTTTCAATTTCTTGCTTTTGTTCTTCTCCTTATGACATCCCTATAATTCAGATATTGGAACATTTCAGGTTGTCCCAGAGATTCCTCAGCCTCTCTTCATTTTTTTTGGATTCTTGTTTCTTCATTCTGTTCTGGTTGGATGTTTATATCTTCCCTTTGTTCCAAATCATTGATTTGAGTCCTGGTGTCCTTCCTGTGACTGTTGGTTCCCTGAACATTCTGCTTTTTTTCACTTTGGGTATCTTTCATTTGTTCTTTCATTTTTTGACCAAGCTCAATCAGTTCTGCGAGCATTTTGATTACCAGGGCTTTAAATTCTCCATCAGATAGGTTGGCCATCTCATTGCTTAGCTCTCTTTCTGAAGCTTTGTTCTGTTCTTTCGTTTGGGCCCTATTTCTTTATCTCGGTGCACCTGAGAAGTTGTAAGGGGGCAGGGCCTTAGGTATGAACTGGGGCATTGCAACCCTCCTTGCTGCACCTGTGCGCTGCCTGTGTGGGAGGGGCCAGAGAGGGAACAGTGCATCTTGCCTGCTCGTCTCTAGTGCACTTTCGAAGGAATGTGTGAGACTGGGAGTTTCTCCCACAGCAGCAACTGCCATAGTCCATAGTCAGCTCTGAGTCTCAATTTCACCTTCAGCCAGCCCTGCCCACGAGGTCCACCACCTGGCCTCAGGTTCATCCAGCCGGCCCCGCCCACACGGCCTGCTGCCTCACCACTGGTTCTTACTGGTATGGTTGTTCTGGCTGACTGTTTAATTCCTTGGTTGTTGGGGGCTCCATGCAGTTTGATTTTCTGGCATTTCTGGTTGCTTATTAATTTTAGATCGGTTGTTATCCTCCTTTTGGTTGTGCGAGGAAGCGAAGGGTTTCTACCTACACCTCCATCTTGACCAGAACTGCCACAGGTACAGCAATTTTTTTACAGAATCAGTAAAATTTGGCATATGAGTATTGGTATTTACTATGCAAAGTACTGTTCTTAGTGCTTTACACATATTGACTGATATGTTTTATATATTTATTTTTTTGTCCTTGTCCGAGGACATGCTTACTGATTTTAGAGGGGAAGGGAGGGAAAGAGAGAGAGAAGGAAACATCAGTGTGAGAGAGAAACACTGATCAACCAATCAGTGCTTGTTGTATGTGCCCTGACCAGCGATGGAACATACGACCTCGGCTTGTGCCCTGATCCACAACCCTTTGGTTTGCAGGAGGATGCTCCAACCAACTGAGGCCATATCTTGACTCATTTGATTCTCATAATAAGACTTGAGGTTGTTACCATTTTTATCTCCATTTTACAGATAAGGTGGCTAAGAGTCGTTCAAGGTCTCACAGCAGACACAGGTGGTGGGATTCAAACTCAAATAGTCTGACAGACAGAGTACTCTCAGCACTATGTGACATTGTCTTTCTACCAATTAGTGGAGTTTATACACTTATGTAATTACACTGAATAAGATCTATAGTTAAGAAAGCCGCTTGCATTTTTTTATCAGATTTGAATTAACCAAGGAAATTCATATCTAAAGGATGCATCTTTTTGACTGTATCCTCTGAATCTCCTTTAATCACGAAGGTGGACAGAGCTTTGGGTTCCTTGTTTTCCAAATGGTCAGTAAGACAGAATAAGTACATGCAATCATTATTTTCTGCTGCCTTAAGTTGGTTTAGGATTTCTTTGTTATTTCTTTGGTGAAAAATACCTTACCTTCTGGCCGACTAGGGCTGACTGGTGCTTTTCCCATGTCTATATGATTCCAGGAAGTTCTCAAAATTCAGAAGGTGTGGTTCAAAATTACAAAATTTGTATCCTTCCAATTCTTTGTTTTCCTCTAATGAATTGGTCTTACATAGATCCTATTTATTTGGATTACTTTTTCTTTTTGCCAAATTTGGCGTAACAATTATCACCAATATACCTTAAAATAGATGTTTTTGTTAGTGATGGTGCTGGTAGACTTCTACAGAAAAATTCTCTGTATGAAAACAGCATTGGTGATTGCCAGGACCTTTAATTTTTCCATCAAAGAATTATATGATATTTTTTAAACATGCATTTTTTATAAAAATGTATGTTAAAGGAGGAACATGGATATGATTCTGTAGAATGCTAAAGAATGGGAGCTCAGACTTGTGTTATCAGAACTATATAGTGACAAGTACAATAAGGGAAATGTTTGGATGGCATAGTTCAGGCTTCAAAGCCGAATAGAATGCTTAAAAAAGAAAAGGATCCTAACCAAACACAGGTAGAAAAAATATACACTGCAACAATAGTAGCTATGAGATGCATATATATATATTTCTTTTAGAACTAAAGGTTACTGGATCCACTACTTAGGTGGTAGGGTGTTAGTGAAACAGGGTTTAATAAAAGACATAGAAAATGGAATCAGGCATTCCTCTGCATTCCTTAAAAGAATGACTGATTGTAGTAGTCGGCTAACTTCAATCTCCTGATCAATGAGAAATTTGTTAACAGGAGTATTTATTTCCAATCTTTTACTTGCTTTCGAGACCACAAATGTCACGTCTAGCTTCTTGAATGAACACTTCTTTCTGTATTTGTTATGAGAGCTGCTGCAAATTAAAGACAAGACAGGACTCCAGGTCTTGGGATACAGCCAGCCTTAGATTGAAGCAGAGTTTGGGGCATGATAGCCACATAAAGTAGCACATGTATAAAGAATTACAGCTTAAAATGGCTTGTTTAAGCCATATGATGGAAACCATACATCCTAAAAATCAAATGAAATGAGTCCCCATGACTAAGGCCATTGCCTACCCCTAGAGGCCAACGTCTGCTTTGAGAAAGCCCAGAACCCCTAGGGCATTCAGATTCTCAGTCTTTTCTGTAAAAAGGACTCCTTCGGGGGACTACTGATCATGAGGGACTAATTAGGGAGGTCCAGGTGAGTGTGTTAAGTCCAGGGGAAATGGAGATGTCAGGAAGGTCAACTTTTGTCTAAATTGCCAGATGAAAAGCCAGCAGAATCTTCAGGCAGGGCTGATCCCAGAGGTTGCTGCACTGATGGCTGCAGACGAGCTGTTGCATTAACCTTTGACACCACATGCTGACCTCTACCTGTGACCACTTGAACCTGGCAAACCACACGATTGAACAGTGACCAAACTGTGCTTTGGTCAGCCCAATATGCTTAATTCGTATCAGTATCCCTGGGACCATGTAGCCTATAGTTAGCACTAGCTGGATGATCCAAAGACATCTTAAGAAGTCTTCAAAGGGCCCAAATCTTCACATTTATACTGGATGAAAAGTCCAGCTGATTCACCAATCCTCTTTCTTTCTACCACAATTTCTTGGAATCTAGCTTCAAGTGCAAACTGTCACATAATGTGTGCAATGAATAATAAATATTAATTGATTGGCTGATCTTCACTAGTGAATTGCAGTCACTATCATTAAATAATTACTCACCCTGCCTTCCATCCATTCATTTATTCATTTGAAACATTTATTATGTGAAAGATAAACAGCAAATAGAGCTGGTATTGTCAAGAGAGCAATCTAAAACAGAGCCAGAGGCTTCCAGGAAGCTGAGCTAACACACCCCTCCAGTTACACCCGGTTAAACCAAAGGGCTGCATCCTGATTCAGTTCCTGGACTGGCACTGCATCACTGAACTCTCTGGTAAAAAATAAACTTTTGCCTAGCAATAGGCACTAATTAGTTACTTGTGTATAACACAGTGTAAGTCCATTTCCCTGCACTAATTATAGCTCTTTGAAAGCAACTTGTGACCTCTTGGGAAGACCCTCTTTTTCTGTCTTTGTAAAAATTCTTCCCTTTCTTTCTCTCTGGGAACAGAGTTGGATTTCTATCCAAATCTCTGTCTCCTGGATTTGCAGTTCCTAAAAATACCACCAAATAAAGCTTTTGTTTGCCTTGCAGTTCTTCTTTGAAGTTGATTGATATGTAGGTGCCAACTATGTAACAGATCTATGTTCGGCACTGGAGACACGGAGGTGATGCGTTTACTATATTCCAGAGCTCACAGTCTACTGAAGGGTCCTGTAGGAATAGGATAGCCATTATTCTTGTAATTCAGATAAAAGAGGAACAGGCGTTATGAAAGTCATTTTCACACTCCAATCTTCACAGCCACAGTGCTCCAGAGCCGCTTTTTCTTCAGCAACAGTCTTCTCACAGTGATCTCGCATGGCACACAACGCAAGGCAGCTTTCTTGGGCCTCTTTTACAACAAGGATGCTGATTCCTAATCACCTCCCAGAGGTCCTACCTGCTAATACCATCACATTAGGCCTTAGGTTCTCAACATATGAATTGGTTGGTGGGTGAAGGGAACAAACATTCAATCTACAGACCTGCCAGGTAAGTTATTTTTGGTTAGGTGAAAAGATCTTTTTTTTTTTTCCCTCTGGCTGGTGTGGCTCAGTTGATTGATTGTCAGCCTGTGCCGCACCAAGTGGTCGCCAGTTCAATTCCCAGTCAGGACACAGGCCTGGGTTGTGAGCCAGGTCCCCAGTAGTGGGCACATGAGAGACAACCAAATATTGATGTTTCCCTCTCTCCCTCCCTTCTCCTCTGTCTAAAAATGAACAAGTAAAATCTTTTTAAGAAGTTCTTTTTTCATTTAACATTTGAAAAATTTGAGTCATGAAAATAGGTGGCTTTCCTGTTTATAGGTACATATATCTTTCCACTGACATAGCTTCTAAATTCTAGGTCTCTCCTTTGAGTAAACCAGCACCATGAAATCGATGAGAATGGCTTTAGGTGCTGACTGCAGAATAAAGAGGTAAACTCTGTTTCTTCTTTCCTTAGGCTTTATTTTCTTTTTCTAAGGACATACATATTTTTCATTGGGCTGTTTATTCCCAAGGCTCGTAGATTCAAAGCACATTGTCATGGCCACAGCTGCAGTAAAAACTATTTCTTTGCATGCTTTTTTGCTTAGATCTGGGAAAATTTTCTGTATGGAATTAGCCACGGGAGGCTTCCACTGCAGTTTCAGGGGGGTGGGGGTACGAATTCTGCAGTTGTACTGTGCTAGCTCACAATTGTATCTCTGCAATTTTCAATAGCTCATAATTATTTTATAAAGGTGAAATGACAAGGTAAGGCATGTAACTCAGGGACATCTAGAATGTTCATTAAAAAAATTCTAGATAATTTTTCTGGAAACCTAGAATATATTTTATTTGTGAAAGTAGCACGAGAACAAGACTTGAAATGATTAAGCTCTGATTTATTTATTTTATTTTTATTGTAAGCATTTGAAAATTCAAGCACCAGTTTATACTCAGGATATGCAATTTATGGGTATCTAGCCCATGAAAAATACAGTTACCATTATGCACTATTCATTATTTCTTTTTCCTGTCAACCAAAAAGGATCTTATTATAACCCAGCCTGACAGGCCAGATGCTTCATGTCTTTATTTTTATCTGTACAAGTACTTCCTAACATCTGTCTACAGAATGATGATAACCATTACGAGAAGAAAAATATGGGACTTCCAGGTGAAACAAAATTGGACACAATTCCTTACCACAGAACTTACTAGCACCTCACTCTGAATCTCTTTGAGAGGTGTTTCATGCACACGTGTGGCTCTTCTTTAGGAACTAAAAGCAAGTTTTCAAATGTTACTTTATTTAAAAAGAAGCCTGAAAAGAGAATCTAAAATCTGAGACCATACCTGTTCTGAGAAATGGTGGAAACAAAAAAAACCCAAACACATGGAAATAGAAACTATTCTATGCCTGATGCTTTTGAGATTTTGTCTTGTGTCTCTGGTCCACAGGAAAAAGTCACAGCAACTCCTATAGGAATTACAGTATAGGTCCAGACCCCATAACGAACTTGACCCTGGGGTTTTGAAGTTCTCATTCTCTTGCAGCTGTTGATGTGATTGAATGTACTATTTTGTTTCTTTTTAATTTGGAAAAATAAAAAAGTCATCAGGGAGGCTAGTAAATATGAAATCTCACTGATGTATATGACTGTGTTTGAGGAGCAAAAGCACAAGAGGACAGACATTGGCTCTGGAGGGAGAAATGGTCATATATGAGGGTGGACCCCCAAATCCAGAATTTATTTATAAAAAATTGTGTATTTATCGTTACGTGTTTAAACTTCAGTCACCTCCAAAGTACCCTCCATTTGATGCAATACACCTGTCACGAAGTTTTCTCCACTGCTCAAACAGTTTTTGAACTCAAATTTGATGCCTTTTAGTGCTTCTGCCATTTTTGTTTCACCTCTTCCACATCAACAAAGCATTTCCCTTTGAGGACTTTTTTCATCCAGGGAAACAAACAAACAAAAAAGTCAGTCAGGGAGAGATCAGGTGCATAGGGAGGGTGGGGCATGGGGCCATGCTATTTTTGGTCAAAATCTGCTGAACACTCAGTGCAGTGTGAGCAGGTGTGCTCATAAATCACCCATCATGAAATGGGCAAATGTATTGAAAGAGTCTTCAAAAAAAAAATTCACTGAAGCTGAATGTAGCCTCTTACAACACGACAACTGGAACGCTGATGCAGATGGGTTCCTAGAACACTCAACTAGAAAGGGAAGCCTGTCCTACAAGGGGCCCACCCTCCAGAAGGTAATTCCAGTTTCGTTGGCTCTCCCTTTGTAGCAGACATGAAAGAGCAGCACTTTCAACTGCTGATTTTTGAAGAAAAATTACTAGTCCTCATCATTTCACAGGGATATGACTATAAATCAACAAACATAACACTATGTAATATGCACTTTTTTTAAAAGGCATCTTTGAGAGTAAATAGCCATTTATATCACATTTCCTAATAACTCTCTGAAAATCATAAGTGATTGTCTTCCTCTGAGCAGATAAATCAAATTTTCTCAGTTTTGACAGATCTACCCTGCAGGCCAGCCCACTCTTTACTCCTCAGTGCAATTCTATTGGCTATTCTTCCCCGTCTCTCACATGTCTCTCCATGCCCTTTCAACATGCCACACAGTTAAAACACAGGACTGTGGAGTTAGAGACCCTCCCTATGTAAAGACATGTCAGATCAAATCCTGCTGCCATGATTAAGAAATAAAGAGGTGAAATAAACACAGGCTTTGAACTCAAGAGAAACTTGTGTGGTTTGCACCTGGGGAGGTGGGAGAATGCAATGACATGGACTTGCCAGACACACTCCTCTGTTAGAGGTTCTTCGTCAAGGCCACTGAGGTCAGAGATGATTGAATTCCCTGCCCCATCCAACTCTTACGTCATCTTCCATTTCCTCCTACTAAATTATTTTCTTCAAAATGAGAATGATATAAGCTTATACTTTGACCACCCCCTTCCCTCCCCTCACTTTCTTCCCTTGTTTGTGTTATCCTGCCCCTGCACCCCCCGGTTTGGAAAGTTCTTCCCAGGTTCCTCAAGCAGACAAGGTTGGTTGGCATTCTGATCCTTCACTTCCCAGCTATGTGATTGGACAAATGACTTGATGTGACTAGACTTTAATTGTCCCATTTGTATCTTCAATAATAATAGCACCCACTTCACAAGGTTGTTAAAGGGATTAAGGAATGAAATGCATAGAAAGCATCATATTGAGCTATTGGAATTACCCAGCCTTCAAGTTTCAAATTCACTTCCCGCTTCCACATAAAGTCTTCTCTGATAATCCGTGTAGGAGAGGACACTTTGTTAATTTCTTGTAACACTTATGACTGAAGGGTCATAGTCTACATGGCCTGTTGTTCCAGTTACTATGTGCATGTGTTCTTGTCTGAACCCCAGGGGCATTTCTGGATGGCAGAATGTGTCTTATGTGGTATCTAGCGCAGTGCTCTGTATGCAGCAGACAGCCCATAAGTCAATAGATCGAAGAGTCAAATGGATAGTTTAGTGAATTGGTTGAGTGAATCCCTGATTTAGGTGGTCAAAACCAGTTTTGCAATTCTTAATCCATTACTTACAAGGAAGGTGTCAAAGTGTCTGAAGGGATAAAGATTTCCAGAAAATTCTGCTCCTGGGGACCCAGAGCACCTGAGTGAGTGACTGCCCAGGTATGGGAGGCGGAGGCCAGGAAGGATAGAAGAGCAACAGCTCCACCTCCCCATGGCAAGCCTTCGCAGAGAGGCAAGACTTGAACTTTTGATGAAGATTGAAATGTTAACTTATTGCACCAGACTGCACATAGGCATCACTGAATCAAGATCACTGTAATTTTCAATGACATGACATTGCTGGAAGGCTTCCTGTTATTTGAAAGTGAGTGTAATAATTTGTATCCAAATTCAAGAGAAAGAGCCTGCCCCAAAGAGTGCATTTGAATGGTCAAGTGGGAAAAGATTGTTGTTTTCTGACTTTACCCCAGGAGTCCTGCTGCTAATGTAAGTGGTCCATGAGGCTTACTGTAGACCTTGGGACAGCAGCTGGAGGTAGAAGTGTTTGCCAGGAGGGCCATACAAACCACCAGAAGGAAGCAAAAGTCATGAGAGAATGATCTGCTCCTTGCAAAAAGGGAAGAAAAGCTGCTGTGGGAGGGTTACATGGTCCTCATCTTTTACTTCTTTCTCACCCCTTTCTTCCTCCCACCCCTCAGGGATAGAACCATGAAAATTAATGAACAGAAGCCTCATTGAAAGCAGAGTGGGGAGGCTAGAAGAGAGAACACACACACACACACACACACACACACACACACACACACACACCCAAACTCAACAGGAAGGGACACTACTGTCTCAGCAGAAGGAAGAAAAAACTCCTTGCCCAGTAACAGCCCAGCCAATGGGAGGAGGGCTGCCATATCTCAGCCAATGAAAAGTCAGTATGTTCCAAACTTTCTGTCTCTGCCAGTGGACTCTACCTTTACAACAGCTCCTCCCAAATCCATAAAAGAGCATTCCTTTCCTTTGTTTCTCTGAGCTTCCACGTGGTTCACCACATGGGCTGTGTCCCAAATTGCAATTCTTTATTCTTCCGAATCAACCCATTTTGCAGGAGAAATATCCAGCTGTTTATTTAAGGTCAGCAGATCCCTCTCACCTTCTCCTGCAGCCACCACCCTGAGTTCCTACCCAGCTTTTGCTTTTTGGGCACCATAGCGGAAGCCAGGAGCAAGCACTCCAATTTACCAGGCTCTCGGGAGAGTTCTGATTCTTCCAAACCTCTATTATATTTACCAAAAAAAAAAAAAAAGTTTCTATTGGGATGCCATTGTTGGTTACCATGGTATTCAGTGCAAATAGAAGCTTTCAGAGAAGTCATCACGCAGTGTCTGTCACAGAATGAACTGCTGTTATAACCAGTTTACTGGGTGCACCTCTGGCAGGCTCCGGAGGTTTTGTCCTATTATCTGCACCTGAGATCCCTAGGAGACCAGTGCTCACGAATTGTTACACAACTGTGAATTATCACTGAAGTGTTCATCAGGATTATCTTGGGGAGGAAAAGATGCATTTTGAGGGCTGACAAAAATAGGAACTAGGTAGATTTGTTTTCCTTTAATACCTAAGGATTTGAGTAACAATTACAGAGGCCGGGTTCGTCAGTAGCATCATAATGGCCACTGTTTCAGGGGCCAAAGGTAGAAACTAAGTTGAGGATGTTTGTTTTGTCATCTCTCCAACTTCCTTTCCTTTTTAAAAAATCCTTACCCGGGAATATGTTTATTGATTTTTTAGAGAGGAAAAGAGAAAGAGAAACATTGATATGAGATGTCCCTACACACCCAAACCAGGGATTGAACCTGCAACCTTTTGGTGTACAGGATGATGTCCAATCAACTGAGCCACTTGGCCAAGACTCCAATTTCCTTTATATCTGAGCCTTGTTATTGCCTCTCCAGTCCCCACTGCTTCCCATCATTTCCCACTTTAGAGCCCTGCTAGAGTTGGTAAGTTCCAGGTAGTGGCCCTTATTCCAGATTTTTCTGTCCTTTCATGATAGCTTACCGATGCTAGGAGAACAGTTAGGAAAAATGACATACAAATCAAGCTCATGCTATTAGTGAGCATCAGTGGCTGAATGCATGACATTTGGGCTTGAGAGAACTGTTTTTAAATTGTGATGGGAAAGAAAACTCTGGTAGGTGCTGAGGTAGCATGAGTCCCAGCTTGAGCCAACACCCTAAGGCATTCACTCTCCTTGGCGATCTGGCTGGAGGAGAGTGGGGTCTGTTGCATCTGAGGGACAGACAGGATGGATCCTGAGGACAACTCCATGTTTGTCAAGCAGTAGCTTTTCAGAGCAGATTCTATAGCCGAAGGGCCTGGGGTCAGGTCCCAGTTCTACTACTTAATGGGCTGGTGACAATCTTGGGCAAGGTACCTAATCTCTTGTACCCCATTTGTAAAATGGGGGTATTACTAGGAACATGCCTATCAAGGGTGTTTTGACTTAATATGTGTAAACTACTTCAAGCAGTGCATGGCACATATTATGTGTTTTTGCATGCCAGCTATTAATATTATTTTATGTTTCTTCAGCGCACTTTGGTGGACTGCTTTCTGAGCTGCGTGAGGAGAGGGGCTGCAGGAAAGACTCCATGAGACCCAGGGACATAGGTAACATTGCATTTATTTCCAACTGAAAAAGTATGACCCAGAGAGGGAAGCAGAACTATCTGCCTGTTACTTTAAGGGACATGACATGACTTTGGTGCAGTGACAACCCCAAGCTTCAGACCTCCAGGGTTTCTCTCTTTAGGAACATCAGGGGCAGCAGAGATTTCATGGAGGGACCAACCTCAGTGCTGGTGAGGGTAGCTGAGTTGAAGAACTTGAGAAAGGCCCATTTGTGCACATAGAAGCCATCCCCTAACACTCTCAGAAATACTTGAGGGGAACTTTTCAGGAGGTCAAAGCCCCGTAGTATAAGAACAAAGATAGGAATCAGTTTAACCTGAGCCAAACTTGGTATGATCCTTCAGTATGCACAAGCTGGCCAATCCTTGGGAAATTCGGTTACACCAATAAAAGAATTATACTTGAAGTTATACTTCATGAGTATTTCTGCAGTATTTAGTAGAGTCCAGAACATAATAAAAGTTCAATAAATATTTGTTTCTGTAAAAAAGTAGTGCAATGGCCCTGGCTGGTGTAGCTCAGTAGATTGAGTATGGGCCTGTGAACCAAAGGATCACGGTTCAATTCCCAGTCAGGGCACATGCCTGGGTTGCAGGCCAGTTCCCAGCAGGGGACACATGAGAGGCAACCATACATTTATATTTCTCTCCCTCTCTCCTACCCTTCCCCTCTAAAGATAAATAAATAAGAAATCTTAAAAAAAATTAAAAAAAAATAGTGCAATGGAACATTTTCTTCATTCAGTTCATGTACATTTACATTATTCTTGCTTGCGTTCTATTTCCATTGTAAAAGGGATTAGTCCCATCTACTCCCTTTACTTCTCCGCCCCTTCCATTGGACTATGGCTGGTATGGACATCCTAGGGAAGACACTGTGCCATGCTAATAACACTGAAGCAAGGAGTGAGGGCTTATCATTGCCAAACTGAGCTCTATTGTGAATCAGGAGAGACAGACAGACTGCAACCACAAGCTGATGGGTCTGAGCAACACAGACTAATGCATCAAAATGAACATGTGGTAGAACAGAATGCAGAAATGGAAAACAAGTCTTTACAGATGAATACTTATTAATTGACGCAATAACTATACCTCATTCTGTCCCCGTTTTGTTGGAGCAAACTTCTGCTAATCATGCAATTATTAGACATTTACTTGAATAATTCCCTTGTGTTTTTTACATACTAAGACACACTACATTTTGAGAATACAGATGGGAATTAGATTTTTGCTCACAATTACTCTCTTTTACTGCTTTGACATAAAAAACTGCTGTTAACAGACTTCTCTATGAGAATTGCGTCTTTCTTTTTCCAAACGTTGAACACAATGCTAAATTTAATGAGCAGGCAACGTGATTCCTTAAACACAAAAGCTATTCAGCCTCCTACTCAGCCACTTCCACTCAAGTGTTCCTTCTCAGCCCATTTCTTTCATTTTCCTTCTCACTTTAACCAGCTCTGGGCACAGGATCTAGGGCTGATTAACCCCCTAACTCCCACCTAGAGGAGTGGCCAAGGCTGCCATAACGAAGCACCACCTACTGAGTGGCTTAAACAACAGAAATTAATTTTCTCCAATTCTGGAGGCTATAAGTCTGGGATCAAGCTGTCAGCAGGTTTGGTTTCCTCTGAGCCCTCTCTCCTTGGCTTGCAGGTGGCCGCCCTCTCACGGTGTCTGAGCGTGCCTGTCCCTCTACCTGTTTTCTGTGTCCTAATCTAAATTTTACGAGGACATGGGTCATATGATGGCCCACCTCTATGATGTCATGTTAAAATACATTCACATTCTGAAGTACAAGGGTTTGGATTTCATCATATGAATTTTTCAGGGATACATTCAGCCCATAAAAGAGTGTTATTTGAAAAGGTTTCTGTCTGTCTTGTTCTAATTAGAATAAAATATTAAGTGCCACACATAATTCTTTAAATATTGGAAGTAGCTGCTACCTTTTCAATACTCAGCAAATAGTTCTCTTCTCTTAAATGATTAAATTAGTGATTTTCAGTGAAGGCAGAACAGCTCCTAGAAGCATTTCAGAAATTTTCTAGAAGTTTTTGGTAGTCACAGTGGTTGGAGGGTGCTACTGTGTAAGCCACAGTATCTGATTGTTTCTATAGTACCTACATATTAAACTACATTTTAAAAATTACCATTTGCTTTTTGGTCACAGTTTACAGTTGTAAAATATATCACAATTTTATTATATTTTACAATTTATATTATAATTAGGGCATTATATTGGTTTTTGAATTTGTGGATTAGTTACCTGTGAATTTTACATCATAACCATAAAGGTAGCATTGCAAAGTATTTGTTTTAGAAAGAGGGCTGGCTTTCCTAGGATTGAGACTACCTACACTAGATGTTAAATTTCTTAAGTGCATAAATGTCCCTTATTCATTTTTCCCCCAAACTCTAAACTACCTATGATACATAGGTAGTATTCAATGTATAGTTGTTAATTAAGTGGACACCTTGCTTAGATATACTTTTACGCTTACCATTGTGGGAATGCTAAAGGAGGAATTTTAATAGCTCTGTATCGCAATTGATAGTTTCACTGATATATGCGTATCTTCAAGTAGTTTACTCTCAACAAATGAGAACAGAAGTCACACGGGATCGACTGGTCATAGAGGTAAGAGGAGAAACAGAGCATTTCACGTCCTGGTGGCCAGGGGAAGAATGTCAGGAAGGAGGGCGGTATCATATGCCTGGATTCCTTGTTGTTATAGAGATTACTTTATAGACTGAGGATTGCCTTGCTTTATAATCACGTGAAGTTGGTGTTGAACTTAGTTTTCCCTAGTGGAATCTCTTGTAATCCCATCCCTTCAAATTCCCCAAGGAAAAGAAAGATGCAAACAGATTAGAAGCCAAATTTAAGAACCTCCCACTGCTCACCGGAAAACTAAGAAAACAAATAAAACGATACCAGTTTGGCAATGTCAGTGTGGCAGTCATGTTCCCCGGGAAGCCGGATCCGAGGTCAGCGGCTAGAAAGTAGATTAGGGAATATCCTCTGGATTTACAGCCGCGGACCAGAAGCAAAGGCGGCAGGACGGCGCAGAGCAGGAAGCTGGACTGTTATGGAATCAAGCTTGATAAAGGCCTCAGCTAACCCCACGAGGAGCGCTGAAACTGAAGGTTTTTTGAATTCCCAAGCTTTAGGGGTGAGGGTTGGACTTTGATACCCCACGTTAACCAGTCACTGGGTACGGTACAGGCCGGTCCTAGGAAGAGAGCATGACTTCGAGTAAGCTGGTTTTTATCTGGGAGCTGCCAGCGCTCCCAGCAGCCAGGCGAGTGGGGCCTCAGGCGGAAGGCGCGTTAGGGTGGCTCACTGCTGTCTGCTGCTTCTCAAATCTGCTTCTCTGGCACTCCGCTTAAAACCAGCAAGTGCACTACAGATTCAAGCTTGTGATGTTGAATGTTACAAGCAAAATGGGATCCTGATATCATTAGTCTCTGTCTGACTTGTGAAATCTCCTCATCTTCTCCTTGAGGATTTTATAGCCTGGCTCTTCTTCTTTTTTTTTTTTCCTGAAAACCAATATGAAGAATGAGACCAATGTATCAAAATCTGAAAAGAATCAATTTGATGCTCCTTCTACAGCAGATGGGACATTTCCTTCCTTCCATAATAAAGATCATTTTTCCCTCTATGGGATTAACATGATAAAATTTCTGATTCAGTTTTGGACCTGTCAGAATAAATAGTTGTACTTATTTATTTTGCTTAAACTCTTTCCTGTCAACTACCTTTGAAATGAATCACCAAATTAAGCCTCTGAAGTACACACTCAACTTCTTGTTCTCTTGATCATGTTTTATTTCCTTTTTTAAACAAAAATTTTGATTCCTCCCCCTTCTTGTCAGACACTTCTATCGCAAATTCTCGGATTCTGTCCTCAGGTGACCCCCGCATTCAAATTCCTCCACTGAAAGACTCAGACTCTTCATTCAAACTAATTCTAGCTCGCAGATAATTTGAAAGGCTGGTGTTTCTTTTCTTGACTAGGAGAAGCTTTCTATTCTGGGGCCAGAAAATCTATTTTGATTTCATACGAACAGCTAAAAAATTTGTGGGACAACTGGCATACAAATAAACAGAAAATTCAAAGTAATATTACTCATAGTTGTGAGTGGCATAGAGGGTCTTTCATCATATATTCACACTACGCATTTTTATCTTCACAGAAAAGTAAACGAAGTCTCTGTTTTGTACTTCCCTTAATTTGTTGACCAGACTGTTCAGATTAAGTTACATTGTTGAACACAATGCTCCAAAGGGCCTGCATGGCCCATTTGAGTCTCGCCCAGAGCTTAAGCCATGCCTTCAATTTCCAAGGTGTTTAACATAAATTTCTTCACTGGTTGGTTGTCTCCTACTGTTCAAATCTCAGGCTTTGATTTTTCCATGTTGGTTCTCTTGGCATGACTTTGGAGGGCAGATGACCTGAATAGGCCCTGGTGGGCACCCAGCAGCTTCAGAGAAGGGAGCTGGTTGGTGGGAGCTGCAGGGAGCTGTATTGTGCTTGGCTCTTTTGACTGGCTCTACATTGTTTGTGAGATTCGTTCATACTTTCGCATAGTTGTAGATCATTCATTATCTTTGCCATGCTGGGGGTCATCTTTAAACCTCCTTTTCCCTCATGCCTTGCTTTTTATTTCATCATCAAGTCCTGTCGAATGTAATCTTAAATATATCTAAAATCTTGCTCCCTCCTGCCATCTCCTCAAACATCATCCACGTTCCAACAAGCCGTACTTCTTGCTTGAATGTTGCAATTGTCTTTTTTAAATTATAGTTGTCTCATATATAACACAATGATTAGACATTTATATACAGCAATTGTCCATTCCTGCTTCCCTCCAATCCTGTCTACATGTGCATCCAACATGACTTTAAAACAAAAGCAGATTAGTGCATTTAATCACATACTCGAAGCATTTCCTGGAGTCCCAGTGCTCTCAGGATAATACCCCAAGCCCACACGTGGTCTGTAGGGCCCGGCATGACCTGGTTTCTGCCTCACACCTCCCCCAGTCCTCTCCTGCCACCGACTCCAGCCCATTAGGTGCCTCCAGTTTCTCCAAAGAGTCAAGCCCATCCCTGTCCTTAACTTTGGTATGTGTTATTTTTTTCCTACCTGAACTAGTTTTCCACCCTCCCTTAATCTGGCAAATTCCTGCTTAGCCATTTCTCAGAGAGGCTGCCTTCTCTGAGGTGCCTGTCTACATTCAATCTCCCTGTCATTTTCTTTTTAAATATTTATTTTCAATTACAGTTTAAATTTAATATTAGTCTGTATTAGTTTCAGGGGTGTAGCACAGTGGTTGGACAGCCACACACTTTACAAAGTGTTCCCCCTGATATTTCCAGTGTCCACCTGATGCCATCCAGGTATTCCCATATGATTGACAGTATATCGTATTCTGTGCTTTACATCCTCATGACTATTTCTTACCAATCCATGCTTCTCAGTCCCTTCACCATTGTCACCTAGTGCCCCTGCCCCCTTCCTCTAGCACTGCCTGTCATTTTCATTTGCAGTGACTGCCACGACCAACATGTTATAGTGCGATTGATCAATGCTCGTCGTTCTGCCAGGCTGGGGGCACCTGGGGCCGTGTCTGTCTTGTTTACTGTTGCCTCTGCAGTGTCTGGCCCAGTGTCTGGTACATGATGGCAGCCCTCAAATCTTTCTGGTATGAGCAACTAGTTAAAATAAAGTGTGAGAGATTATTGAAAAGTTTAACAGAAAATGTATTATGGGGACTTTTGATTTACACCTCTGGATCTGAAACTGTTCAGCTGAATATAGGTAAATTGGATATCAGGATTCCTGAGCTCCTTGCAGTTCAGCCAATCAATATAGGCAGCTATTCATTCAATAAGCTGCTCTGGTCAAAGCTCAATCTTTCATTTTAGAGAAGTGCAGCCTCTGAATTAGAAGCACACAAACACGATGCCAGAATGTCAACTGAAACTTTCAGGCTGACTGCATCCTCACGAGCTTCATCTTCAGGCAACACACTCATCCCCGCCTCCCGTATCTGCTCTCCTCCACCACCGCAGATAATAGACAATGCAATTTATTAAGTGAATGTGCAGCGACTAGAATGACACAAGTTGATCGAACTCTGCATTGCCAAGGGTTCTTTCGGCCACAAGAGGGAGCTGTTTAAATTCTTGTTAAATATCAAGAAACAACTGAAAGAAGAAATTTGGCTATCTTAAGGTTGGCCAGATGGACACCTATTTATATGATATTGACTTTGGAATTCCATTTATTTTTAAGCTACAAAAAATTCCACTTCTTTTTATCTGCAACTTAATTTGCATTTTAAATAATGTTGTTACAGGCAGAGAATTGTTTTTGCCTTAAATCTAATTTTAAGCCTAACCTAATCATTATGACAAAGCATGAGTATTCAACTAAGTGACAAAGAAACAAAATCACTTTAAAATTAATGTATTTTCTAGACATTTAATAAACAGTGTCAGGAAGGAAATAGCTTTTCTTTTAAAAATTACTGTTTCTCTATATAATTTTATTAACCAATGTCATCCTAATAAAGTCAATAAAAAATAAAAAATAAATTAAAAATTACTGTTTCTTTCAATAACTAGTCTAGAAGATTTTAAATATTTAAGTATCTGTGGAAATCGTCAGCTTTAAAAATAACATACAAATTGTGGCTTGAGAACTTATTTCATAAAAACACTGAAATCTAATTATAGACATATTTACTTACCAATAATTCAGTTATGCAGTAGCTGCACCTGCCAACCATCCTTGGTCACCTTGAGAAGATGTTGAATTATGATGGAAAGGGACCAGAACCAAGAGCAGAAGTATGTTTTTCTACTGAGGACCTAGTGAGAAGGCCCATGGGTGCATTGTTTGGAGTCAAATGACCAATAGTAATAACACCAGTACCATTCATTCAGTGCTTAAATGGGTCAGGCACTGTGCAAAACACTTCGTGCACTAGCTCATTAATTCCTGACAACCCTGTGAAGTAGCCCATCACTGTTTTCATTTTAGAGGTGAGAAAACAGGCTTAGAGAGAAAGGTTCAGTGACTTGTGTCAGAGCACAAAGCTGCTAAGTAGGGGAGCTGTGATTTAAATCCCCCTTCAGAGTAAATCTCCCTGAATGGAATTTTACTCAATTGGCTTATCTGATTGTGGGTAAAATCATTGAGCCTCTGGGTAAAATTTCCCTATAACAGGCTTCACTTGTACATTCTTGTCCTTATTTTGAACATCAGAATTTTGCCAAGACTCTTTTCTTCCCCTAAAATGTTTTGTCCTAGGAGGGGAGAGGAAAGCTTTTAATAGCTGTAAAAGGACAATTACAGCTGGATGATTGTCAGTAAATGTGAAGGTGGTAAAGAAGCTAGTTTTCTGCTGACTCACCGGTGTGATGTGAAACCACGTGGAACACAGACAAACTTACCTGAATCATGGAGAACAATACACAACATCCAATGTTAAAAGAGAAGTCGTCAAAAATATACTAAGCTGATGACTTTTTTAAAAAAGATTATATTTATTTTATGTTTAGAGGGGAAGGGAAGGAGAGAGGGACAGAAATATCAATGTGTGGTTGCCTCTCATTCGTCCCCTGCTGGGAACTGGCCTGCAACCCAGGCATGTGCCCTGACTGGGAATCGAACCACGATCCTTTGGTTCACAGGCCCGCGCTCAATCCACTGAGCTACACCATCCAGGGCTAAGCTGATGACTTTTTAAAAATTCCTACATTTTCCTGCAGCTGTCTGGAGCCTGAGCATGTATTTTGAGTAAACATTCAAACATCTCCTGTAAGCAGAAGTTGAAGTATCATTTTTCTGGCTCAGGATGGGACTGTGTCCCGAAAATTACAGGGGGAACCAGCAGGTCAAATCTTTTTGCTAATGATCATCTGCCTGCATTTTCTACTTACTCTTATTGTCACCCCTGTTTCAAGCTGAGCTCCTTAAGTACTTGAAAAATGTCGCTGATTTTTCATATTAGAGTATTTATGAGAAAATGGCATTCTCAAATATAAAAATAAATGACCCATTTCTTATCCTTTAATGTTTCCTACTATCTCTTCAGGTCTCTACTCAAGCTTTGCTTATGAACCAGCACAGAACTGGAATGAGTTTTGGAGGGTTGAAAACAACAGGGCCTTAGCATTGCTATGTTTTCTGTTGTTAATGCAGGGCCAAGCTTGCTTGCCTTTTAATTTTAGTGGCTGACCCAAGTCCAGCCCCAGGACTAGAATGGGCACATGATTTTGACCTCAGAAGCGTGTATTCAAATATGGCAGTAGATATGAGATGGTTCTCTATAGACAGGCTTAGGCTCAAATCTCAGGCATCCCTTCCCCACAGAGTTGCCGGCTTAAATATAGGCTATTTAATTAAACCAAGCTTTGGATAAACAAGAAATAATTCTTTTAGTATATGTCTCAAGTATGACATGGGAGATACTTGCATTAAAAATTATTCATTGCTTACCTGAAATTGATGTGTAACTGTGTGCCTTATATTTGTGTTTGCCAAATCTGGCAGCTCTACTTGCTTTCTCCCTGACTCACTGATCAGGGGAGCTTAGTGGTTAAGAGCACAGGCCCTGGAACCTGACTGCTGGGGTGATTTGCTAGTTACGTAACCTTCAGCAAATCACTCAGCTTCCCTGTGCTGACTTTTCTCATCTGTAAAATGAGGATAATAATAAAATTCCCTACTTCATAGTTCTGTTGTCAGGATTAAATGAATTGATGTATTAAAGCATTTAATAATCAAGTAAATACTCAACAAATGTTGGCTATTACTATTATTATTATTATTATTATTATTTTACTTTTGGAGATGTTCTTCATCTCTAAAATTGGGGATAATAGGAACCCTTTATTGTGGTAGTTATTATGAGAACTAAATAAGATGGAATTGAAAGCACTTGGCACAGAGTATACCTTCCTTTACCAAAATAGTGAAACAGGTTTCATTACGGTTTCTATGTCATCAGAACTCTTTCTTTCATCTTTTTAAAGAATCGTAGAGGACTGAATTTATTGCACCTTGTAGCTAGGTCTTCGAAAGGTTCTTACTGAGAGAAGGGGGGAGGGAGGGAGGGGAGGAGAGAGAGAGTGAATTAGTTCAGTAGATGGCATTCTTATCAGCACCCCAATTACATACACATTTGGTTAAACTTGTAAGTGTATTCAAAAATTCTGAGTCTGGGAGAGTAAGTGGGTTTTGTCATGGTCAAGCCGCTCAGTTGTATATCAAAAAATAAGACAAAACCTACTCCTTGAGTGGGTAGGGCTTGAGAGCTTGTGAGGTAGGGAGGTGAATAGCCTTTTG
The DNA here is from genome assembly GCA_004027475.1 of Anoura caudifer. Lineage (NCBI taxonomy): Eukaryota > Metazoa > Chordata > Mammalia > Chiroptera > Phyllostomidae > Anoura > Anoura caudifer. Next base: position 83,185 of record PVKU01007450.1, read on the forward strand.
TCATCTGTGGCCATTTGGCTGGCTACACACCTGTGCCCCACTGCCCTCTAGAATGCTGGAAGCTCTCACTTACACGTGATGGTAGAAAAGGGGCATGGGGCTCTCTTGCTGGAACATAAGCAGGACAACTGGCTAAACAGCTCCCCACAGGCACCTGTGGACATTAATGAATCTCCCTACGAGGCTCTTCCACCCCTGGGAAAAGACTTGAGTACCAGGGACAAGAGTTGTTTATGTAGAGCCCCAGATATGTCAAAGGCACTGTTGAATATAAATTCAAGGTCTGATAATTTTTATTATCTATTTACAGCTGGGATATTGAAGATCTGTATGTAACACTCAAATCTGAAGCTACCAACAGCTATGTGTCTGCAATATAGATGAGGCTTTCATCCTATCATCAATTTCTGACTTGAAAGTCATCAAAAACAAGACAAAAAAAAATAGAACTTCTCCATCCTATTATTTACTCCAAAGATTGTTATGTGGGACCACCAGAATAGAGTACTCCTGCTCTCCCAGTTCAAGCAAGGCCAGAGAAGGGAAAAAGAAAAGCCCAAGCATGGTCTTTGGGCTCAGCTTTGTCCAGACAGGAAACTAGGTGGAGGTGAAGAGCAATGCCAGATGTGAAAGTCTGACTCTTAGACACGGGAGCATGTCCCAGGGTTAGAGCCAGAAGGTATTGGAACTAGAATGAGGCATAGATGTAACACGTTTAATTTCACCTGCCAATTTACAGACAGGGAAACCAAAGCCCAGGACAGTCTGAAGACTTCCACGAGTCCATATATCCAGTTAGTGATGGAGCTAAGTCAGAACCTTATTCTCTCATCTCTCTGGCTGTTGTTGTTTTTATGAGATGACTGTTGCCACCCTTCACAAGTGTCAAGTGGATATTCACTGTACCTTAAGCCTGTTAGAGAAGAGAAGCTGGAGGAAGGATGCTGCACCCTTGCAGGGCTGTGTGACTTTAGGGAATGGGGAATGGTTGGGATTGTACATCAAATGCCCAGATGTTTTACGAGTCAGGGTGGTTTTTACATGTAGTTTATCTCTTCTAGGAGTATGTATGTGTGGGTGATGTGCGTGGTAGGAGGAGGCTGGCACAGGGAGGGTTTCAGTGGACACCATACTCTCTCTCTCTCTCTCTCTCTCTGTATCTACCTCTCTATATATACCTATATGCCTAAGATGTGATTCCTGCTTTACATACAGTGTTTATAAACTTATTTTTTTATATTTTATTTTAATTGTTGTTCTTGTACAGTTTTCTGTCTTTTGCTCCCATTCCAGCCCACCGCCCCAGCCCTCCCCATCCCCTTCCCATTTCCACCCCCGCTAGTTTTGTCCATGTGACCTTTATACTTGTTGCTCCAAACTCTTCCCCTTTCCCCCTGAAATTCCCTCCCCTCTCCCCTCTGGTGACTATCAACCCCTTCTCAATTTCAGTGTCTTTGGTTATATTGTGCTTGTTTGTTCTGTTGATTAGGTTCCTGTTAAAGGTGAGATCATATGGTATTTGTCCTTCACTGCCTGGCTTAGTTCACTTAGCATAATGGTCTCCAGCTCCATCCATGCTGTCGAGAAGGGTAGGAGTTCCTTCTTTCTTTCTGCTGCATAGAATTCCATTGTGTAAATGTACCAAAGTTTCTTGATCCATTCTTTTACTGATGGGCACCTAGGTTGCTTCCAACACTTGGCTATTATAAATTGTGCTGCTATGAACATTGGAGTGCATAGATTCTTCTGGATTGGTGTTTCAGGGTTCTTAGGATATAATCCTAGCAGTGGAATTGCTGGCTCAAAAGGTAGATACATTTTTAGTTTTCTTAGAAAATTCCATACTGCTTTCCATAGTGGTTGTACCAGTCTGCAATCCCACCAACAGTGCACTAGGGTCCCCTTTTCTCCACAACCTTTGCAACACTTGTTGTTTGTTGCTTTATTTATGATGGCCATTCTGACAGGTGTGAAGTGGTATCTCATTGTGGTTTTAATTTGCATCTCTCTGATAGCAAGTGATATTGAGCATCTTTTTATGTGTTTCTGGATCTTCTGTATGTCCTCCTTGGAGAAGCGTCTGTTCAAGTCCTTTGCCCATTTTTTAATTGGGTTGCTTGTCTTCTTAGAGTGGAGTTGTGTAAGTTCTTTGTACATTTTGGAGATTAAACCCTTGTCTGAGGTATCATTGGCGAATATATTTTCCCATACAGTTGGTTCTCTTTTTATTTTAATACTGTTTTCTTTAGCCATGCAGAAGCTTTTTATTTTGATGAGATCCCATTTGTTTATTCTTTTCTTTATGTCCCTTGCTTTAGGGGACATATCAGTAAAAATGTTGCTGCGTGAAATGTCTGAAATTTTCCTGCCTATGTTCTCCTCTAGGACTTTAATGGTGTCATAGTTTATATTTAAATCTTTTATCTACCTTGAGTTTATTTTTGTGTATGGTGTAAGCTGGTGCTCGAGTTTCATTTTTTTGCATGTAGCTGTCCAGTTTTCCCAACACCACTTGTTGAAGAGACTACTTTTACTCCATTTTATGTTGCTGCCTCCTTTGTTGAATATTAATTGACCATAGAGAATTGGGTTTATTTCTGGGCTCTCTGTTCTATTCCATTGGCCCATGTTCCTGTTTTTGTGCCAGTACCAGGCTGTTTTGATTACAGTGGCCTTGTAATACAGTCTGGTGTCAGGTATTGTGATCCCTCCAACTTTGCTCTTCTTTCTCAAAATTGCAGCAGCTATTCGAGGTCGTTTATGACTCCATATAAATTTTTGAAGTGTTTGTTCTATATTTGTGAAATATGTCATTGGTAATTTGATAGGTATTGCATTGAATCTGTAAATTGCTTTGGGTAGTATGGACATTTTAATGATGTTAATTCTTCCAATCCACGAACACGGTGTATGTTTCCATTTGTTTGTGTCTTCCTTAATTTCTTTCTTCAGTGTTGTGTAGTTTTCTGAGTATAGATCCTTTACTTCCTTGGTTAGATTTGTTCCTAGGTATTTTATTTTTCTTTTTGCTATATCAAATGGGATTTTTTCCTTGACTTCTGCTTCTGCTCTTTCATTGTTGGTATACAAAAATGCCTTTGATTTCTGAATATTGACTTTGTATCCTGCTGTTTGGCCAAATTCATTTATTAGGTCAAGCAGCTTTTTGGCCAAGTCTATAGGATTTTCTATGTACACTATCATGTCATCTGCAAACAATGATAGCTTTATTTTCTCCTTTCCAATTTGGATGCCTTTTATTTCCTTTTCTTGTCTAATTGCCGTGGCTAAGACTTCCAATACTATATTGAATAGAAGTGGTGAAAGTGGACAACCTTGTCTTGTTCCTGATCTTAGTGGAAAAGATTTTAATTTTTGCCCATTGAGTATGATGTTGGCTGTAGATCTCTCATATATGGCCTTGATTATGTTGAGGAATGCTCCCTCTATTCCCACTTTGCTGAGTGTTTTTATCATAAATGGGTGCTGTACCTTATCAAGTGCTTTTTCTGCATCTATTGATATGATCATGTGATTTTTGTCTTTGCTTTTGTTTATGTGATGTATTACATTTACTGATTTGCGAATGTTGAACCAAACTTGCATCCCTGGGATGAATCCCACTTGGTCATGGTGTATGATCTTTTTAATGTATTGTTGAATGCAATTTGCCAATATTTTGTTGAGAATTTTAGCATCTATGTTCATCAGCGATATTGGCCTAAAGTTTTCTTTCTTTGTTGTGTCTTTATCTGGTTTGGGGATTAGGATGATGCTGGCTTCATAAAAAGAGTTTGGGAGTTTTCCATCTTCTTGGATTTTTTGGAATAGTCTATGAATGATAGGGATTAGCTCTTCCTTGAATGCTTTGTAAAATTCTCCTGTGA